>VBSM01003143.1:1100186-1120508 GCA_008086735.1 Cheirogaleus medius
AAACCCCAGTCGGGAGTTGAATGTGGCAGAGCTGCTGGTGAACAGTGAGTTTGGTCAGTGCTCTGGAAACCAAACAGGCAATTTTATATGAACTGTTATTTTTCCCTCAGGAACATTCCCAGAGTAGTGTTCTCCTTGTCCCTCTGATGCCACTCTGAGGTGTTTTCACTCGTGCTGTGCGTAGAAGCCATGGGTAGCCTGTCTGCTGGCAGGGTCCCTGGAGGTCTCTTTATGTCTCGCTTGAGTCAAGACTGTGCTGTGTGGCAGATCATCATACAATGCATATTGGAGACCTCAAGAGACGGTTTCTCGTTTTGAGGGCACAGAGATGAATGATCCTTTTTAAATGTGATTTCTTTTTTGTTCTTCATCTACATTTGTTTATTGAATTAATCAATATTTAGGGAGCACTTACTATATACAACAAAAATAATAGCAACAGCAATAACGACAGTAGTACAATAGTGTCCTAAGATTAGTGTTTTCAATATTTCAGGCAGATTGCTAAGTGCTGTCACATGTCATCTCATTGAATCCACGTAGAGAAATGCAGATCTCCATTCCACAGACAGAGCAAGTGATGGCAGAGCTCAGCGTTAGATGATATGGGAGCCACACAACTAACTAGGTCACAGATGTCACCTTCAGGGAGACTCTACCATTCCACAAGTCTTTATTGAGCATCTATTATGTTCTCAGAGTTTGTCCAGTCACTGGAGATATGAGGACTCCTGTGAGACAGTGAGGTCCCTGGCCTTAAGGAATTTACCTTCTAAGGAAGTATGAGATGTGCAGAAGCAACTTGTGTTAATCAGTTTATGCTGCTATGGCCAAATATCATAGACTGAGTGTCTTAAACAACAGAGATTTATTTCTCACAGTTCTGGGAGCTGGGAAATCCCCCTATCTGGTTGGCAGGTGGTTCAGTTCTGGTGAGGGCTCTCTTCCTGGCGTGCCGTTGGCCGCCTTCTTGCTGTGTCCGCACACGGTGGAGAGAGAGCTCTGGTCTCTTCCTCTTCTTATAAGGCACTAATCCCAGCAAGGGGGCTCTGCCCCATGATCTCATCCAAGCTCACTGTAGGGGAGGCAAAACTTTACCTCTACCCTCTTAGAGTTTTTGGCTAGACCTGAGAATTACATTGACATAAGACAGATCGACAAGAGGAACACATTCAGATTTATTTACTGTGAGTTTTACATGACACAGAAGTCCTCAGAGGGAGCTGAAGAGCCAAAGAAGCAGTTAGAGTTGAGTGCTTACATACTGAGTTGGACAAAGGGTGGTAAACCACGGAAATGTGACCAGATAAAGGGGCTTGGGCTGGAGCATTTAATGGTAGAAAAGTAACTAGGAAGGGTTGTTTGAACAAGGTTCATTTGTATAGATTTTTCCTGCCCTTGAATCTCTGTCTCTGCTGATCAGAATATTACCTCCCTCTGGCACAGGGAGGACATTTTCTGTATGGGGATTTATTTTCTCTCTCACTTTCAGGAAGAAAAAGGGGAGGCCAGAGGACCCTTCTTGTATCTGCTATTTTCTTAAGTGCTTTAATTGGCTCAAAATAATCCTTTTACCAAAGTGACATATTTTGGGATGGCGTGTTCTAGCACCCTTCACTACTTGTCTCCCGAAGTTCCCACCTCCTAATACCATCACACTGGAGTTGGGGCCTCAACATATGAATTTTGAGGGAGAAACAAACAGTCCATAATAAAATTCTAAGATTAAATGGCTCAAAACCCAATCATCTTGCACGGAAACCACATTTCAAACAGCATCTATCAAAAACTATAATATGTGTGTAGTTGAGATGCCTGATAGTGTGCTCCGGAGGACCTCGGCAACCACCCAGGCTCTTCCCTCCTGCTATTCTCTGTTGTCTTGCTGTCCAGTCTCCTTAAGTTCCTAAATTTAGATCATCTTGAGTTTCTTTCAACAATGCTTTTGAACTTTTAGAGTATAAATTTTACACTTCATCTGGTAAATATATGCCCAAATATTTTATTCTTTTAGATGCTATTATAAATGGAATTATTTTCTTAATTTTATGTTCAGACTATTCCTTGCCAGTGCATAGGAATAATTTTGTTTTTGTAGACTGACCTTGTACAGAAAATCCTGTAACCTTGCTGAGATCATTTATTAGTTCTAATAGTTTTTGGTGTATTCCTTAGGATTTTCTATACGCAAGATCATGTCATCTATGAATAAAGATAGTTTTACTTCTTGCTTTTACTTCTTGCCAATCTTGATGTCTTTTATCTTTTTCTTTCCTAATATCTCTGGCTAGAATCTCTAATACAATGCTGAATGCAAGTGGTGAGAATAGACATCCTTGTCTAGTCCCTGACTTTAGAGAGAAAGCATCCAGTCTTTTAGTATTATCACATTAGCAGTGGATTTTGCATAGATGTCCTTTATCCAGTTAAGGAAGTTCCTTCCTATTCCTAGTCTGTCCATGTTTTTATCATGAAAGAGTATTACAGTTTGTGAAATTGAGCTGGTCATATGATTTTTGGATTTTAATTCTAATGATATGGTATATTATATTCATTGATTTTTGAATATTAAACCAACCTTGCATTCCTGGGATAAATTCTACTAGGTCATGGCATATAATTCTTTCTATATATTGCTGGATGTGGTTTACTAGTGTTTTGTTGAGGATTTTTGCATCCAAATTTAAAAGAGATATTAGTCTGTAGTTTTTCTTTTTGTTCTTCTTGTGATGTCTTTGTCTGGTTTTGGTATCAGGCTAATGCTGGCCTCTTTACAGGATTCTTGCCCTTCTTCTTTTGCTTCTTTCCATGCTAGCCTCTTTGGGTCTCCAGGAGACCTTAAATCCCTATCTGTGAACATCTGTGCATGGTGTCAGATGCAAACATCATCCTGTGCAGGAGCCCATGTGTCAGTGCTCCATGTCACAACTTGGAGTTGCTCTCTCTGGCCATTCCTGTAGCACTTTGTAGATTGATCTCGACGGAGAACGAGTCTCTGCTGATTTTCTCATTCAGAGGGATATCTGGTCCTAAAACTAATCTGTGTATGAGAATTTCTTGGGAAATTTTAAAAAATCTCCAAATCATTCCAGGCCTACAGAATCTCTGGAAGTGGGGCTCAAGAAACTATATTTTTAAAAATCCCCTTAAGTCATTCTGATCATTGGCTAGGTTTGCACTCACTGATATCGAACATGAAGACACAGCCAGGGCAGGTCTTCTCTGCTGGTTTCTGAACACAAAACATAATCTGCCATCTGCTTCAATCTGTGGTTTGCAAACTTTTAAAAATTTGATTTATAGTGTGAGGTACATTTTACATCCTGACCCAGTGCACAACATTTATGTGTGTGTGTGTCTGTAAACTGAAACAAATCTTTTTGCAATAATTCCTACCCTTATTATAGAAAATGTGTTCAGAGTTTTTCTTCTCTATTCTGTCCTAATTTGTTCATTAAAAAAATTGACCAAACCTGCTAGTTAATTTCACAACCCACTAATAGGTGTTAACCCACAGTTTGAAAACTATTACAGTATCCAAGAATGCATCCCACATGCCTGGGTATTTCTCCCAGTCACCTTAGTTTCTAGAGCCTCAGTTTCCTCTTCTGTAAAATGAGAAGGTTACTAGGGCAGATGATCTCTAAACTCTGGGATTCTGCACATTTGTTGACTAGTAAGTGTCTCTTTAGTTGTTTTTTGCTGCTATCAATTCTCTTACCCTGGGCTAATTTGTTGTGGTTTCCCATCCATCATTGGTATAATCTCTGTGCTCTAAGTACCCTGTGTCCCTCTTAAACTAGGAAGGCCAGAACTGGCTCCAACAGATGTAGCCTGTACCAATTATAATTCAATAAAATGAATCATCACTTTTGTTTGCTGTTTGCTCTGTTTGAAGCATTAATAAGATAAAAAGAAAGAGGAAAAGAAACCACTTATTAGTGTGCACAAGCAACGTTCCTTTCTTCATTCGATCATTCAACAAGTATTTGGTGAGTGCCTGATCTATGTGTCATGATCTGTGTGTGTTGGCTAAATAGAAGAGTCTTGAAGAATGTATATTTTAATGTTTTTGGTGACTCTTATTTTCTTTATTCACACATAGAAATGGAAGAAAGAATGAGGGCAGGTAGAGGTTACTGCATCATGTTCCAGTTATGTAATGAACTTTCAGGGTTTGTGCCCGGGTAGGGATAAGGCTATAATTTATATAGTCTATCAGTTAGGAGGGGTAGTTTCAAATTTTTAGCTTATCTACCAGTAAAGACAGCCTCACAAACATCCCCCAGCTCTGGTAAAAGGATCCTTTTACCTGCAAGTGACAGAAATCCCAACTCAAACTGGCTTAATCCATATAGGGGTTTCTTATTGACTTATATCCCTGAAAAGTTTAGAGTGCCAGGTAAATTCAGGACTTGTATTCCTCCCATTTCTTGGGTCCATATTCCACAGAATTGGCTTCATACAATCTAGTCGTCCCTAGCAGTGCCATGTTCTGCCCTCAGGGTGACAACTCTAGATTTAATGTCCTCTTGGCATTGAGGTGAAGAGGACCTGCTGCTTCCCCCACATTTTCATTTAGAAGTGACATTGAACCAATCACAGTTGCCAGGGAAATGCAATGTGCTGATGGGCTTGAGCCTGGGCAATGGGTCCCACCCACTCCAGCGTGGATGTGGGATTCCCTCCAGATCACATGGTCTGATTGAATGGGGAGTGGATGAAAACTGGGGACTGCTGCTGAAGAGGGAGACACGACTGTTGGATGTGACAGACCCATTAAACCACAGCCATAGTGTTTTGAAATGCAAAGAAGCCTAGTGTAGTGTTCTCGGTTTACAGTGTGGAAAATGGGGCTCTAAAAGGAAAAGTGACTTATAAGGTCCATCCATTAATAATCTGTATGAATTTGACTTTGGAATTCCTCTTAAATCTGTCTGCCATCCATCCATTCATTTACTCATTCATTTAACAAATATTTATTGAAAACCTATTATATGCCAGATATTGTATCCCAGGTATACTAGGTACTTGGGATACATCAGTGGTCAACACAAGGATTCCTACCCTTGCAGTACTCCCATTCTAGCTTGGGTAAGGAAGTTGGGGTGTGCTTAAGGAGATACAATTTTGTATAGGGTTGTCTGGACAGGCCTTGTTGAGAAAATGAGAGTTTATTGAACACTTGGAGGAGGTGAGGAGAGTTGGCCAGGTGCATACCTTGGGAGAGAGCATGGCAGGGAGAGAAAGAGAGAGGCTCTATGGTGGGAGTGCACCTGGCTTATTTGAGGAAAGCAAATAAGCCACTGTGACTAGAATGGAATGAGCCAGGGGAAGAGGCAGAATATGGAAGACAAAGAGGTAAGAGAGGGGGAAGATATAAGATCTGAGGATTTTAGCTTTTACTTTGATAGAAATAGGGAGCTATTGTAGGGCTTGAGTGGATGCATACCATCACCTGATACTTAAAGAAAACAACTCTGGTTGTTTTGATGAGAACTTGGGGGTAAAAGTAGAAATAGAGGGATGATGTAGGCACCATCCCAGTAGCCAAGGCAAGAGTCAAGGTCGGCTCAGACCAACATCAGTGCAGGCAGTGAGGAGTTCTCAGGTCTTGGGTGTGTTTTTGGAGGTTGAGCCAACAAGTTTTCATGACAAATTGGATGTGGAGTAGGAAAGAAAAGGAAGCATCAAGGATGACATCAAAGCTTTTTGCCTGATCAAATACAAGGATGGAGTTGCCATCACGTGGAATGGGGAATGCTGTAGGTGGAGCTGGTTTGGTGCAGATATTGAGGGTTCAGTTGTGGACATGTTATGTTTGATGTGTTTATCAGGCAGCCAAGGGGAGGTGTAAGGAGGCAACTGGGAACGGAAGTCTGAAGTTTGGAAGATGAGCCTTGAGCTGTATTACAGAAGTAGTCATAATATGTGATGTTTAAGACCATGGGGCTAGATGCAATCTCTGGTGGAGTAGCTGAAGACAGAGTAGAGAAGCAGGCTGAAGACTGGTCCCAGGGCAACTCTAACATGAAAGGACAGGAAGAAAGGAGGAACCAGAAGAAGAGACTGAGATGGGAGAAAATGGGTGAGGTGGAAAACCAAGGCACTATGGTACCTGGATGCCACATGAAAAGTTGTATCATGAAAGAGAAGGAGTGATCAACTGGTTCAAATGATTTTTATAGGTCAAGCAAAATGAGGACTGAGAATTGAACCATTGGATTTGAAATGCAGAGGTGACCTTGACAAGATCAGTTTGGTGAAGGAGTGGGGCAGCCTAATTGAGGTGGATCTAAGAAAGAAAGGAAGAGAAGATTTGAAAGTAGCAAGCTGGCTAAAACAATAATCATTTATTAATATTTGTTTATGGGTTTGCAATTTGAGCAGAACTCAGCAGGGACTACTGTTCTCTGCTTCACATAGCAGAGGTGGCTCAGGAATGGCTTGACTGGGACTAGAAGACCCACTCCCAAGATGGCTCATGTACATGGCTGGCAAGTTGGTGCTGCTTTCACCTGGGAGTGCAGGTGGAACTGTTGGGCAGGAGTCTTGATTCTCTAAGTCAGTTTCTCCACAAGGCTGGTTGGGCTTCCTCATAGTATGGAGGCTGTATTCCAAAAGATGAAACAGCTTTCTTAATGCTTAGGTATAGAAGTCCAAGAATGCCACTTCTTCTGCATGTGATTGGTCAAAACAGTCACAGACCCAGCCCTAATTCCAGAAGAGGGACTCTAAGCACTACCTCTTGAAGGAAGGAGCAGCATGTGCAAGCAGGGAAGGACGGAAGTGTTTGGAGCCATCTTTAGAGATTAACTACAAGAGCACACATAGAACAGGTATCTTTACTGACATAAATAAAACGTCTGGGCAGGAAAGCCCACCAGGGAGATGGCACACCAGAAACAAGACAAGAGGGCAGAGAGCTATGGAAGGGTGTCAGCCTGCAGCCCCACTGGGGAACAGCTAGGCAGAGAGACTAACCCACCCTAGACTATATTTATTTGTATACTTCCTCATCTGCATTTTTACCCTCTTCCCTCTTTCCTCCTCTACAGATTGGAGAAAAAATAATTGATTTATTCTTTTCTCCTAGCACATTGTTTCTCCCAGGTGGACGGCTGCTCTTGGCAGCAATGGGACTGTTCTTGCCCTTATGACTCTATTGAAGAAGTGGGAGGCACGAAGGATACTGTTTCCTAAAAGGATCCAGTCTTAAAGGTGGTTTGCAATTTTCCAAGCTCATGTCACCATCTAAGAAAAGTGATAGAGAGCTACGCTTACAACAAACCTGAAGTCACCTAGGGCACAGGTCTGCAAACTGTGGTCTGCGGGCCAAACCCACCCCATGTCTGTTTTTGTACAGCCTGTGAGGGAATAATGGTGATTACATTTTTAAATGGTTGGGGAAGAAATAAAAAAGAATACTATTTCATAATGTGAAATTTCTGTGAAAGTCCAATTTCAGTGTCCAGAAATAAATTTTTACCAGAATACAGCCATGTTCATCCATTTACATGTTGTCCGTGGCTGCTTTTATGCCTTAGTGACAGAGTTAAGTCCTGTGACAGACTGTGAGGCTCACAAAGTCTAAAATATTTACTGTCCAGCCCTTTGCAGGAAAAGTCACTGGTCTCATGCTCTTGAAGTATCTCATCAGCAGATATTTGACTAACTAATAACACCTACATACCCTCAATTTATTGTTAAATTTTTAAAAGAAACTGGAGGTGGTTTCAGTAAACACATTGTTGGTTGCTGCCACCATGCACTGCCAGGAAATTCTGTGTCTCCATGCTGGATGAGACCCCTGTCTGGGACCCAGAGCCCCAGGACACTGATGAGCCTTGACCTGGACCCAGGTGTTTGGTCACTAAGATCTGTGAATGGCCACTCCTCTCCTAAAATGCATTGGATTTTTTTAAAATCATAATTCTTTCTCTTATCAATTTTTTTAAGCCCTTGATATTCGGTTTCTGTTCTTTGTCAGGGCATGTTCAGAGGAACAGGTGGCAGCAAACGGAAGGTGGCCCGTTCCGAGCTATCTGGGTCTGTGCTTGTGATGCTCGTGACAGTGGTTTGCATGACACCCATGCAATGGCAGCGTGTTTTCTGCTGGTCATTTTGCCCCTGCCTTGTCCGATGGGCTCTGCTCTGATCAGTGTTTCTGAGATGCTGCCATGAGAAAGGTTCGAACCTCACTGCCCCAAATGCAGCAAGATACAGAGAAAAGGGTACACATTTCAGGGTCTGAGCGATGTTGGTTCAAACCCCCAGCTCGCTCCCTTGCTAGGCGATTATCCTTCACAGAGTTCTGTAATCTTTCCAAGCCTCGGTTCCTTCATCTGTAAAATAGGTGTAATAAGGCTGTTTACTTCCAGAGTGTCTTGTCAACCTCAGGAAATATCAAGCACTTGGCTACATTAGCTGTAATCATAGCATCCAGTATAGGTGCGTCTCCTATTTCTACAGACTGTTTTAATAATATATGCACACACACTGTCAATGCCGGGAATTGAACCAGAGGAATTTTAACTTTGAACTATTTCTTTCTTGCCTGAATGAATCACTGCCCATTATATTTACGATACAATAATGTAAAATGCCAGTGAAAGGACTTGGTGTTTGTTTCAATGGACCATTAACCCTTCAGGTATGATTTTCCTTGTGTTGCTACTGAACTTTGCATTAATTTTAAAGGAAGGAAATATTTAGAAGGTAATAGGCAAAAGAACAAAAATGCTCTGTTAGTCCCCTGGCAGTCATGGGAACTCCAGGCAGACCTGAAAGGGAGGACTGTGTAGTTACGAGCTATGGGTCGCTGTTTGTGCAAGTGCTTCCCAGGTGCTTGTTTACATCTGACCCTGATGAAGGCCTGGCCCCCTCCCCACAGGGTCATGGCCTGCAATAGGAAGTCCTGTGGATGCGGTTGCAGCGCTGAGGCCAGGTACAGCTTCCTGGATGCTGGTTTTAAATGCACCATCCTTGTGTGTTCTCTTTTTTCCTTCTCACATTTCCTCTGCAGGGTTTTGATCGCACCTTCCAGACATCAGCAAAGGCAGTTCTTTTTATCTCCCTGAGATGCTTCCCCAGGCATATTGCTAATGGGTGACTTTAGTTTTAACCCTCACCTATGAATCCACATTGCTTCAAGAGGGAACTTTCTAAAAAGGCAAATCTGATCATCTCTCTTTCCTGTTTAAAATTCTTCCCTGGCTATGGCAGTTTTGTGATTTCATTGTTATTTTAATTAAAGATATACATTAACATAGGCTTTTTTTTTTTTTTAACAGGCAAAGGGTAGTACTCATTTATAAGGGAAAACAGCTGCCTCTACCCTACCCTCCCTAACCCCAGGCCAGAAGGAGCTATTTTCTACTCTTTCATGGTTTCTTCTCATATTTCCCAATACACACATTTACGCTCTGTGGTTGGTAAAATAATTGGCCCTAAAGATGTCCACATCCTGATTCCCAGAAACTGTGAATATGTTAGGTTATGTGGCAAAGGGGAATTAAGGTCACCAGTGGAATTAAGGTTGCTAATCAGTTGACTTTAAAATAGGGAGATTATCCAGGATTATCTGGATAGATCCGATGTAATCATAAGGAACCTTGAAGGCGGAGGAAAGAAGCAGAAGTTGGAATTCAGACTTGACCCATCATTGCTGGCTGTGAAAGTGGAGGGAGAAAGCCATGAGCCAAGCAATGTGGGTGGCCTTTAGGAGCTCAGAGAGCAAGGGAATGGCTTCTTCCAGGGCCTCCAGGAAAGGAATGCAGGCTTGCTGACACCTTGATTTTGACCGAATGTTGACTCTTAGTGAGACCTGTGTTAGACTTCTAAAGAAACTAATATAAATTGTGTTGTTTTAAGCTACTAAATTTTTAGTAATTTGTTATGACAGTGATAGAAAACTAATATACATTTCCATTTCTTGATTTTTTCTTTTTAGTTCTAGAGATTGTCTATTGACCTATTAGAGTTGAAGGTAAAGATTTAAATGACACATACTCTCTCTCCACCATTTCTCACTTCTCTCCTTTTACCCTTCTGATAGCTGCATCATAATTTTTATTTAAAAAAAAATTTTTAGAGATAGGGTCCCACTGTGTTGCCCAGGCTGGACTCAAGCAATCCTTCTGTCTCAGACTCCTGAGTAGCTGTGGCTACAGGCACAAACCACCACACCCAGCTTACATCATACATTTGTAGTTAGAATATCCAATATGTAAAACATTCATTGTCATAATATGTATTTTGAGCTGAGCCACATAGTGTACTATGATTGTGTTTCTTTTCTTGTATAGGTTTTTCTATTCCCTAGAGCTAATGATTATCTTCTATGTTTGCTTAGTTTTCTAGTGCTTACCACTAATATATACTCAAACATTTCACCAGAAGTGTAAATATCCTCTAAATATATTAAAACTCATCAGCTGATTTTTCAATTTTATCCTTTTTTGTGGAGACATCTTTTGTTGCTCTACATTCTTATATTCCTACCAGGACTGTCTGCTCTCTTGATCTGCTCCTTGGTGGTCATCCCTGCTTGGATTCTTTTTCTCCAATTTGGGGCCCTGTTTCTTGGATCCCATTTCTTCTTCCTAATTTATTAGTTTGTTATTCTTACTCTTATACTTTTTTTTTTCTTTCTTGTGTGTGTGTGTGTGTGTGTGTGAAGCACATACTCTAAAGCTTCCTAAGAAAAGGATGCAAAAGAGGTACATTTTTTGAGAATTTGCATATCTAAAAATGTCTTTAGTTTACCCTCAAACTTAATTGAGAGGTTGAAAATGGAATTCTAGGTTGAAAATCATGTTTCCTCGGAATTTTGAAAGCTTTGCTCCACTCTCTGATGAGAAGAGAGTGGAGAAGCCTGATGCTTGAGTTTTTAAAAATAATATTATCCCGTCAGTCCTTTCTTCTAGAACAGATATTTCCAGGATGTTGGCTCTCCTAGAATTCTAGCCTCATTTTCTTTATTTCCTACTTCTCTAGTCTTTTCTTCGTCCTCAACTTTATCTTCCACGATTTTTATTGAATCTTTCATTTCTACTGTCTTTTGAAGATCTTTTTTTATTGTTCATGTTTTATGACTGCTCTTTTTTTTATAACCTCTGATTCTTATTTCATGGGTGAAATAATTTCTCTTGCCTTTCTGAGGACAGCAATTACAATGTTCTTTTTTTAAAACGTTGCTTTGATTTCCCACGTGTTTATTTTTTTAATTTTGCTTGCTTTGATCTCTGGCTTACAGGCTTTCCTTAAATTTATGGTGCTCCTTGATAGTTTATATTTACGAGTGGGGTGTGTGTGTGTATCATCTATTTGTACACTCACTGTAGGTTGATGCAGCTTCTTCCTTTGGGAACCCTAAACCTGCAGCATTACTGGATTTTCTATCCACCTGGCCAGTTTTCCAGAGAGGTGGCCTTCCATCTTCCACCTGGGAGGTGGGAGCATTGCTGTTGGATTTTCTTTTTGCTGAGTGATAGAAAGCAGCTGGAGTTCTCACTGCTCACTGTGTAACTTCCAATTATTATTTTTTATAGCCAATATGTGACTGCTCCACAGAGATCCCCCTGGATCTCTTTTTACCATTTCTGGGTATCAGATGCTTTTGCCTCTGATAGTGGCCACCTGTGACTTCTTTTTTTTTTTTTTTTTTTGAGACCTTCCCTTGGGATACTAGAGCCCTTTGCTGATATGTGCAGAGTTGCAATTCCTAGGAGTTTAGCTCAGCGCTTCCCCAGCCCAGGGAAGCCCTTGGCCAGTGACTCTCTGGGTGGGAACATGAAAGCCTCGACTTGGGATGGGACAGCTCTGAAACTTTACTTAGCTCTAGGGTTCTGTGAGGTTTTGCCTGAATTTCCCTCCCCACTTTTCCTTGTCCTGCTTCCTGTACTTTTTACTTGTTTCTCCTGAAAACTTGATATATTACTTGCCTTCATCTCAGGGACTTTTCTGGGAACCCAATCTGAGACATCCCATTTTCAAGATGGCGCCTATGCCTGAAGTCACTCTCAAGGGAGTCTAAGTCCAAGTGTCTGAAGTCTGTCAAGTGGAAGAAAAGTTACACTTTAAATGTGTAGCTCTAAAAGATAGATCTTACTTAGATCTTGGATGGAATCTATCCGGAGGTAGAGTTCAGTTCATTAGAGGACTTCCTCAGTAAATAGTAAGTTCACCATCCCTGGAGGTTCATACCAACAGAGGTTAGATGATCACTTTACAAAGTATTCGAAGATGGGGATTCAAACAATTCACGGGGAAGCTGACCTCAGATTTTGTGGCATTTGTATTTCAACATAGGACCTCCTTAATGAAATCATCGTCGTGTAGCAGCAGAAAAACCTAATTGAGGGAGCAAATTTTCAATTTTGATGTTTTGTTTCAGTACCACATGGCGCTCTTTTGAAATTGTTGAGTACAATTAGAGCTTGTAAGATTTTTAGAGTGATGCTCATGTGTTAATTTCCCAACAGCAATTATGGCTTGATTAAAAGAGTACCTAAACAATCGCAGTCCAAATGCATTGCCTGCAATTGCTTTGTGTGTTCTCGGCATTTCTCTGCCTCACTTTCATTACCAAGAGTGCAAGTCGCAATTAAACATTCACACCCCTGCAGAATCACATGCCAGCAGCTCATTGTTCCCGGGATCTGTTTGTCATCTCTCTAGTGTCAGTGTACACACACTGAACAACGTTTGCTGATTCAGCGCCACCGTTCCATTTGCAGCTCTCTAGCCCAACAACAGGGCATTGTTCTCAACCATGAGGACGGCCAGGCTGGGCTCATAGGCAGGGTGCTGGTGGCTTTATTTTGTACAGTTGTGAAGACTAAAGTCTCGCCTCTATCAATGAAAACTGAGACTCGAAACTCAAGGTCAGGGTCAGGAGTACTATTGTCTCACTTACTCCCAGCCGGCCCCCAGGGCTGTTGAGACGCTAAAGCAGGAGAAGTAATTCTGTCGGCACACAAAGGTGTGTGGGTCCTTGGTACTCAGGTCCTTGGAAGCCTGGGCCAAGGAAGCACAAATGATGCAACTCCTTTAACCTTTAAGTGGCAAGAGTCTTCTCTTTCAGAAAATAAATATTACTGTCTCCACCTCCCCTTTTAAAAAATATATATCACAAAACACCATGGCCAGACCTCTAAATGAACAGACAAGGAAGCAGGCAAGCAGAGAGTGAAGAAGCCAGGGGTTTATCCGTCTTGGCTCACTCACAGGCACCTGTGCTAGGAGTATTTGCTCTCGTCTCTGCACTAGATTCTGACTCCACTTACCCTGAGTAAATGTCTGTGGGGACAGATCCTAAGGTGACTTAGGAATGCTACTTCCTCGTGTTCCTCGGTCATCCAGCCACAAAAAAAGGAATTCTACCAACACCTGCATGAACTTGGAAGCAGATTCTTCCCCCACCAAGCTTGCAGATGAGAACACAGCCAGGTCATCAACTCGGTTGCATTCTTCTGAGAACCTGAGCAGAGGACCCATAGAAGCCTGCTCAGACTCCTAACCCCCAGAAACTGACACGATGAATGAATATTGTGTTGAGCTGCTAAGTTGATGGTAATTTGTTATACAGCAATAGAAGACTAAGACACCGTTCTTGATCCCTTTGTCCTTTGTGAAGGGTTTGTTTCAACCTTCCCACTCTCTCTTCATCCCCTTCTCCGTTTCATGCCTTTTTTTTTTAACAGAAGGATCTTGAGATCAGAGAAAGTGAGATGAGCTGAGAACTCCATTCGCTGCCTTTCCATAACCTGCAAGCATATCCATCCCTCCTCCCCTTCTCCCCTCCCCCCTCCACCCATGGGCCAGCCCCTCCACTCCTCACAGGGCTCCATCACCCAAGGCCACCCCAGGACCTTGTTGTACCCTCTCTTCCTCGTATATTCTGTTGCTACCTCTCTACTTAATCCTTTCCTCAGCCTCTCTACAAAGCTCATTCTTCGTCTCCTAAAGCAATCAAATGACAAACACACATGACAAAATAAACAAAACAGCTTCTCTTTTCCTCACCAGTCTGTCAAGGTGCAGTTCTTACCGTCTCTTTCTCTTCACCATGAAATTCTCTGAAAAGCAGGCTCCATGTGTCACCTCCCCAACCACGCTCGCTTTCATCCCTCGTAGGCTGTGGCCTCCTTTTGTCTCTAGCACTTTGGTAACAGCGAAAATGCTCAGGGTAGGGGCAGTCATAGGCATAGGCTTCTAGTTGCCAAATTTTCTTTTCCATCCTTTCTCTGGGTGAGAGTCTGAGTCCCTGTAAGCTGCCAACCAGGTTCTTCTTCACCTTCCTGAACTCTCCCTGGCTCAGGGGATAGCCTCTTGGGAGCAGCCCCCATGTATCTGTGGGTTCCTTCTCAGTTTTCTTCGTGGTTTCCCTTTCTCCCATACTCTGTCACCTTTAAGATAAAAAAAAAAAGAAAATTTCTTTGTCATTAATCAGGGAACCGACATTCCTAAGTTTATCTACTGTATTTTTCTGGTATAGTTAATCCCTATGGGAATTTTTGTAGGTGATTCATTAATTCTTAATTATCTACTCTAAACCTCATGGGGTTATTAAGAGATTTTCCCTAATACATTGTCTAACTATAATAGATTGCCTTCTGTTAATAGGAGAGTCTGTTAATTAAAATTAGAAAAAATTGCAAATGATTCCTCATAGTTTTCCGATTTCACAAGAGAAGGAGGAGTAATTTGCTGGGGGAAGAGGATGAGAAGGACCATATGTGAAAATAGAGTGGAACGGAAGTAGCTTGCACTGACATTCAATTGTTGATGGATGGCTTATGTTTAAAAGTACCATTTTATCCCACTGTCCTGTTGGTATAAAATTTTATTCTATAGTTTCTAGGTCATTTTACTTAATATTTTAATATTTCTATAATTATTGAAATTTAGCACAAGCATTTAGGCCTATATATCCCAATTAATCTAAATTTATTAATAAGCAAATATTTATTGATCACTTACTATATAAGTGACATTCTGTCCATCTGGTGGGTAGGCATCATTAATTCCAAGTTATGGATAAAGAAATGGATCCAAAGAGCTCCGGACAGGGTCAGAATTCCAACCCAGATGTAACTTGTGGCAGAGACAATGCTGCCCTGTGTTTGCCAGGGTCTCCTTTCACTTAGTGTAGTGAAGTCCACATTTCCCAGCATTTTTGGCAGTGAGCTTCTGTCTCTGTGACTGTGTTTGGGCCAAAGAACTGTGGGAAAAGTGCTGTAAGCCACTTCCAGAGATGGTCCTTAGAAACATCCTATGCAACCTTCCCATGCATCATTTATTGAAGACACCATATTTTCCTATTGTGTGTTCTTTCTCAAAAATCAATTGACTATAAATACATGGGTTGATTTCTGGGCTCTCTACTCTGTTCCATTGGTCTATGTGTCTTGTTTTATGTTTGTACCATGCTTTTTAAATTATTATAGCTTTGTAACATATTTTGAAATCAGGTAGTATGATACCTCCAGCCTTGTCTTTTTTCCCCCTCAAGATTGCTTTGGCTATTCAAGGTCTTTTGTGGTTACATATGAATTTTAGATTGTTTTTACCATTTCTGTGAAAAATGCCATTGGGATTTTGACAGGGATTGCATTGAATTGGTAGGCCATTTGGGACAGGATAGACATTTTTAATAATATTAATTCTTCCAATCCATGAACATGGGATATCTTTCTATTGAGACAAATGAAAATGCAAACACAACATACCAAAATTATGGGATGCAACAAAAGCATTTCTAAGGGGAAAGTTTGTACCAATAAATGCCTATTTTAAAGAAAAATAAAGATCTCAAATAAACAACCTAACTTTACCCTCAAGGAACTAGATAAATAAGAACAAACTAAGTCCAAAGTCAGCAGAAGAAAGAAAATAATAAAGATTAGAACAGATATAAATGAAATTGAGACTAGAAAAATGATAAAAAATGAAACTAAGAGTTTTTCTTAAAAAAGATAGACAAAATTAATAAAACTTAGCTAGATTAATGAAGAAAAAAGAGAGAAGACTCAAATAAATAAAATTATAAATGAAATAAGAGACATAAGAACTGACACCACAGAAATACAAAGGATCATAAGTGACTACTATCAACAATTATATGCCAACAAATTGGATAACCTAGAAGAAATGGATAAACTTCTAAAAACATACAACCTACCAAGACTGAATCATGAAGAAATAGAAAATCTGGACAGACAGATAATGAGTAAGGAGATTGAATAAGTAATCAAAAATCTCCCAACAAAGAAAGGCCTGGGGCCTAATGGCTTCACTGATGAATTTTACCAAACATTTAAGAATTAATGCCAATTCTTCTCAAGCTCTTCTCAAAAATTCAAAAGTAGGGAACATTTTCAAACTCATTTTACAAAGCTGCAATTATCCTGATACCAAACCCAAACAAGGACACTAAAAGAAAAACAAAGATACAGGCCAATATCCTTGATGAACATAGGTGAAAAAAATCTCCAGCAAAATATTAACAACCCAAATTCAACAACACGTTAAAAGGATCATACACTATGACCAAGTGGGATTTCATCCTTAGGACGAAAGGATGATTCCATATATGTGTTGTAGTCCATTTTCTGTTACTTATAACAGAAAATCTGAAACTGGGTAATTTATTTAGAAAAGGAATTTATTTCTTACAGTATGGAGGCTAAGAAGTCCAAGGTCTAGGGGCTGCATCTGGCGAGGACTTTCTTGTTGGTGGGGACTCTGCAGAGTCCTGAAGCATCACAGGACATCACATGGTGAGGGGGCTGAGCGGCTAACTCCCTCTTCCTCTTCTTACAAAGCCTCCATCCCACTCCCATGTTAACCCATTAATGGATTAATCCATTCATGAGGGCGGAGCCCCCATGACCCAATCAACTCTAAAGGCCCCGCCTTTCACACTGCTACATTAGGGGATCAAATTTCAACATAAATTTGGAGGGCACAAATGTTCAAACCACAGCAATATGCAAATCAATAGATTTGACACACATTAACAGAACAAAAGATAATAATCATATGATCATTTCATTAAATGCAGAGCATTTGACAAAATCCACATCCTTTCATGATATAAACTCTCAACTAATCAGGTATAGAAGGAATGTAGCCCGACATAATAAAAAGCATATATAACAAGCCCACAGCTAACATCATACTCTGCGGTAAAAAGCTGAAAGCTTTCTTCTAAGATCAGGAGCAAGACAAGGATGCCCACTCTCACCACTTCTACTCAGCATAGTACTGGAAGTCCTAGTCTGAGCAATCAAGCAAGAGAAAGAAATAAAGGACACCCAAACAGAAAGGAAAAAGTGAAAGAAAGAAGTTTCTGTTTGAGGATGACATGATATTATATATAAAAACCTCTAAAAAACTCTGCCAAAAAAACGATTAATACTAATAAATTCAGTAAATTTGCAGGTTACAAAATCAACATACAAAAATGAGTAACATTTCCATACACTAACAGTAAACTATCTGAAAAAAAAAGAAAACAATCCCATTTACAATACCATCACAAAAATAAGATACTTAGGAATCAATTTAACCAAGGAGGTGAAAGGTCAGTACACTTTAAACTATAACACACTGATGAAAGAAATTGAAGAGGACATAAATAAATGGAAAGACATCTCGTGTTCATACTTGTTCCTTTCAGATGTGCATTTGCGACCAGTGGCTGCCACCATCCCAGTTTGTCCATAATAACTAGAGTGGCTACTGTTAGCTGAGCACCTACTCCATTCAGGAGTCGGAGCCTGCTTGCGGAGCCTGTGCTGTTAACCTCTGTGCTCACTGCCTTTGCTCCCGCCTGGCAGAGGCACTCAAAAAACAGTACCTTGTATTTTTTAATAGAATAGTATTAACAATAATAATAATAATATTTTTTAGAATAGAAAATTATGTGAGGCCACAAAACAAGCATGTGTGGGGTGGAATTTAAAGTGGACCATTTGTTCTTGGAAGTTAGGTCTCCTGGAAGCAGTTGGAGACATCGTTCCCATCAGCACCCACATGAGCCATGCTATCCTCATGGTGTGCAGGAGGGAGCTGGCTGTTCTCAACAATGCTGTGTTGTCTCTGTCGCTATCAACTGACCGCCGCAGGCACCCCACAGCCTCCCCGACTCCAGCCTTATCTCCAAACAAGACACCCTCCTCCCCACATCATTGAGCCTCTGCGATGCTAGCTCCACTCCTCAATCGGGCTCCATTCATCTGTGACCCTAGGCGGGAGCAGAGGAGCACAGGGCAGCTCCCCCTTTCCACCCGAGTGGCTGCGATATGAAGCCCCGCTTTGGAACGCTGAGGGGCCCTGAGCTCGCCGTGCTCCCTGGACCCCGCACCCCTGCATGAAAGGCCCTTCTTGTTCTGCGAGCGGCCGACTGTGAGATAGCCGCCAAGGTGCTTTTCATGCGGCCGCGTCCAGGCGCTCCCGTCTGCATTGTAATCGCCAAGTTAAAGGTAACTTGATAGGCAGATAGGCTGGGAGCCTGGGACCAGAGCCAGGAGCCCTCTGTCCCTACTTTTTTTTTTTTTTAATTAAAATGAAAACAGCTTTAATTGTTAAATCCCCCCTGCTTTCTTCAATATCTCAATATGTAATTTAGCAAGCAGCTAAATTTCTTAGTTGGAGAGAAACTAAAGCCCCTGAAATTTTAGTCATTTGCTTGTGTCCTGTTTTTACAGAATGACCTGCTCATACCCATTCATGGCTTCACAGTTTATCCAGTACGCCATGGGGTGAAGATCACAGGATGCCTCCTTATCATCTCATTGCGCAGTTCCTGCCCTCTGCCGCTCTCTGTCCACTCCTGGAAATAGCCAGGAGCTGGCCGGGGCTAAGTGAAGAGTGCGTGAATTACGCAGGAGACTGAAGGATGCTGGGACAGACGTATCCCAAGGGGGAAAATGTTGCTTGCCATGACACAATGACATAATGACGTAATGACATATGCAGGTGCGATGCGTGCATGCTATTTGCCACAGACCAGAAACTGGGTTAAATGTTGTACATGGGTTTTACATGGGTCTCTTTAAATACCCAAAGTTGGACTAAAAACAGAAGTGGATGCCGCAGTTCTCATCATTTTACAAATGCAGAGAAGGAGGCACAAAGTAGTTAACTTAGCTAAGATCACACAGCAGAACAGAGATGTGAACTCAGGTGGTTTAACCTAGATGGCCACACACTTACCAAATTGTCATACAGTCTAGAATGGCCTCTTCGCAGCAAGTGGAACATAATTTTAGAGCGTGAGGACTTCAGAGTTATCAGAGTCATTAATCTTAGAAGAGAAAGGCAGTAGCTTGCTGGAGTCCACACAGCTACTAAAAGGTAATGTTCCCACTTCCTGGTCCCTAGCAGTTGGTGCCCTTCCCACTGCACTTGTAACCTATGACTGCTAGGTAACCCTTAGACAGGCAGCCATCCAAGGCGAGTTGAGATGATCCTTTTATTTTCAAAGACTGCAAAATCTGCATCACTTTTCCAACAAGGAGAATGTTTCTTAACACCCACCACATATGGTAGCAATAACCTCCACTCTCTGAACACATCTGAAATTTGACAGATCTCTGCTTAATTATCCCGTCATTTGGTAAACCAGTATTACCAGCAGTCTCTAAGGAGTAACTCAATGCCAATTTCTTGTCACAGCTCTGAAACTGTCCCCAGACCATCCAGGGGACAGACCCGGCAGCACACCTGCGTTTGCCATCACCCTGCCTCACCCAGAGCAGCGACGGCAGGGACTGTGAATAAACCGCTGTGTGTGCGAGGGCAAGGGTGTGTGACTCAGAGTGTCGCTGCCCAGAAGGACTTGGCTTTGCAGACAGTCATTCTTTCCATGGAGGAGGACAGCAGGGCACCTTTGGTGGTGGCGCCACACCTGGCTGTACCTGGCTGTCCCACTGGTGCAGACAGGGATGGGTACGGCTCAGGGGACACGCCCCCAGCTCCTGGATGGGCAGGCATGGTGGGAAGGGCGGATGTGGAGTGAAGCCCCTGTCAGGGAGCTTTTAGGAATATCCCTGGGACCTTCTTAGAGTCCTGGTCTCCTTATCTGAAGCAGGAAACAAATAAAACCTATCTCAGAGTTATTAGGAGAATTAATTTAGGCTAACTGTGGAACAGGGGTTGGCAAATATTTTCTGTGAAGGACCAGAGAGTGAATATTTTAGGCTTTGCAATCCATCTGGTCTCTGTCACAACTACTCATTTCTACTACTGTGGCTGAAAGCAGCCATGGACAATGTGTACATGAATGTGCATGGCTGTGTCCTTTTTTTTTTT
>VBSM01003143.1:1120608-1146348 GCA_008086735.1 Cheirogaleus medius
TTGGCCTCCCAGAGTGCTAGGATTACAGGCGTGAGCCACTGCGCCCGGCCGGCTGTGTTCTAATAAAGCTTTATTTGCAAACACAGGTAGCAGGCTAGATTTGGTCTGTGGGCCCTAACCCCAATATAGAGCATATAGGTCAAATTCTGGCATGCAGTAGGCAGTAAGTAGAGCCATTATTATTATCACTATCATCACTCTGCCGGGGCTACCACTATGGCCGGGTGCCCGTGGGCTACCATGATTGATTGATGGTATAAGAATAAAGTGAGATAAATATAGAATAACAAAAATAATCAAAAATAGTAAGAATAACCAAAGGCTTACCATGTGCCAGTCACTATTCTAAGCACTTTACACCTATTAACTCATTTAACACATTGACTGCCACACTAGAAAAGATATTTTTCCTTTGAGCCACGGTGTTTGATTGCAAAAATAGAATAAAAACTTCAAAAACAAAGTGATCCTTTCTAATTTAATAAAAAATTGTCATTTTTAAAATTGTTTTCTGTGCATGAGTTATATGCAACTTGAAAAATAGTTCTAGTGGCTCCCAAGGTGAAGAGATGTGTGAGTTACATATACTTCACAAGGCCCCCAGCTCAAAACTAGCATAAGTTAAATACAATTCACATGGCAGTTAATGTGTTAGTCTCAGGTAGATTGTCTTGTTATTCCCATTTTGTATGTGAGAAAACTGAGACCAAAAAGTCTTAGTAACTAGTTTAACTAGCATACAGCTAGGATTTAAACCTAGACAATATGGCTTCAGAGCCCAGGTAACATCTATTGTTACATGGAAAATACATATTTTAATAATTTATTATGTTATCCTATAACTGGTTTCTTTGCTTCCTCATCAAGTGCGATGCTGTCCTAAAGATTTGGGGACTCTGGCATCACTCAGCCTGTCGAAGGGCTGGACCAGGAGCCTGAAAATGTTCTTGGCTGGGGTGGATTCCTCTCCAAGGGCACTCAGCTCCCCATCCCTGGCTCTAATTGCTGGCCTATGTGGGAGATGTTTTGGGCACAGCTAATTATGTCTGAGCACCTGGGCAGCTCTCATTTACTGGTGCTAATTAAATGACTTCAGTGCTAGGGTACCCATTACCTAGCTGATTACTTTTCCTCTGCCATTAAAAGTGAAATTACTGAGGCTGGAAAAGTTCTGCTAGGAAAGAAATAACTCTTATTCGGGTGGGATGATTATTTCATTTTTACTATATATTACGTCCCTTAAAACAAACAACTTTTAGACATCATTTCATTTTGGAAACCTCTTTACCAATCCCCAAATCCAAAATTTGGCAGAATTTGGTGATGATAAAATTTCCACTTCAAGTGAAATTTTAATTTCTCATGGATTTATTGCCATCTTTCCACGGCCGGGTGTATTTCCCCCCTGAATTAAGAGCCCTTCTCCTTTGAATGTCTCTCCAGAGCCCAGAATGTGTGGATCTGAACGGCCAGGGAATTGGCTTTGCTCTCTCCCCAGCGGCCTCACAATGGCAAATTAAATCAGAAAAGCAAAACAATCAGTTCCTTGCTAGAGACTTGTAACATCAGCCCTGGGAAAGGAGAAAGAGCCGTGCCCTCCTGTTGGCAGCGAGCTAAGCAGGATGAGCTCATGGGTCTTTTCCACGTTTGACGTGTGATTCATACATACATACGAGCAGCGTGGCTCTCAGAGCCAGGCCTGGGCCGATGGGCGAGAACAAACCTTGCTTTCTTTCCATTCTATTCCCATACTTATAGGCTGGGGTCCTTGGGCACGCCACATTCTTTTGTTGGGAGATTATCTTTCCGTGCGTGGCAGGTATCCTCTTTGAGGCCACACAGTCTGTTGTTCAAGAACCAATCCAGGGCAACCTCCCTCTGCTGGGTTTATTTGGAAATGTCAGCATCCTTGATGCCTGTACCCATCAATGCTGGAGGAAGCAGCTAGCCCGAAGCCAGATGGCATTTCCGTATGGGTACACGCTCCCAGATGCGCTAGGTGCGGGGAGAAAGATGGAGTCAAGGCTTATAGAGATCAATCCAGAGAGGAGTAGAGGGAGTGCTCTGGATAAAAATAGCACGCGGATGAACTCCTGCCCACCCCTCCCCACTCTTTAATGATTTCTCCGCTGACTTGAGCTTGGCTCTCAGAGGAGCAGCGGGCGCCGCCGACGTCTGTTACTCAACTGGAGAGAAACGGAGGGAACCCGCCTGCCAGGTGGGTTTTCCAAGCCCTCGCGGCTCTAAACTCCTCCACATGTGAACAAGTGTTTACAGTTTTAAAGATGTGTTGAGTAATTGCACATGCGAGATATCTCCCCTTTAATGCGCCCAGCATGTGCCAAGGCTTTCTCCGAGAACACCCTGGTCGACAATGAAATTGTTTGCCTTCTCCGCATTGGGGCTTAAGGAGGTACTGGTTTGTGTTGAGATATAATTGGTAGCACTTGTGCCTTTGTAGTTCTTTTTTAGCTACTGAAAATTACTGCCTTAATCCACTCTTTACTTACCCGGATTACGATAGAAGCCCCGTGGAGCCCCTCACATCAGAGAACAGAGTGGCAGTTCTTTAAATTTATTTTAAGGCTCACATAACATTTCAAGATGCTGGTTAGAAAAACAAACACAACAGGGGCATTAATTCTCTTTTAAGTTCTTTCCATTTTCAAAAATTTCGAATCACCACAAAATAATATAATAATTGTTCTTTTGCTACTTAAAAGTCATTGAAAACCCTCCTGTTTTTACAGATGGGCTTCTTGGGGTTCCCTCCCCCACCCGTTCTCTTAATTATTCTTTGCTCTCTTTATTTTCATGGGAAAGTCACTGGTGTCACCTCAGGGAGACAGGCAGGGCATTCAGCTTTGCTTGTTAGTTTTTATAGAGTTCTTTGTCTGCTTTCTGGCTTCCAGCGAAACATAGCCAAGATGGTTTGGCAGATCGCTGCGCATTAGTAAAACTCTGTGTCAGCCATAACCAAGGCCCGGCGTGAAGGACTAACGTCAGCTCGCAAGTTCCTTGGAAAATGTCTCAAGATCCACAAATCTCTCTCCCTCAGCCCTCGGATGGGATTGCATCGTGGGTGGGTGGCTGGGCTGAACTCTGCCCCCTGCCTGCAGGTCCCCTGGCTGTCCCAAGATCTCCCCCTCTCAGTGGCAAATGATGGAACTTCAAAACCTGGCTTCTGCCTATCCATTCGCTCTAGGGCTGCACTTTTCCAACTCGAAAACCTTTTTACTACTGTTTTGCAATTTTCCCAACTGAACACTTTGGCATCTGCAGAGGAGACTCTGGGAGGCAGGGCCCCAGGGGAACTGTGTCCTCCCTCCTAGCTGGACGGCTCTGCCCCGCTCCGGACTCTGCGTATGTTGCCTTCGTCCCTCCTCGCCGGTCTTCCGTGCAGTTAGACAGGCGTATCCGCACCTGAGAGATGATGCTCACTGGACAAGGGAACTTGCGGTTTCTGAAGTCTTTTCAATATCTGAATCTGAGCCTCTGGCTGGCTGGGATTAGACATGAATCACATTTAAATGAGAAGTAAAATCTTGTTAACACTCCTTGCTTCCACCCCAAACCTTTTTCATGGGGCCACACTGGTTCCCCTCTACCTGAGCCAGAGCGGGTGTAGCCTGTTGATGATTTTTGCCTTACTAGTGTGGTCTGGTGACAGAGAAAACCCCATTGTCTTTTCCTGTCCTACCCCCATAGCTGTAGCAGCAGAACTGGGACACTTACTGTTCTAGGGCAGTTATTTGTTCTTTGCCATTTTGTGAGGTTCTTCAGGTAGTTTCTGTGCTTGCTCACTTTTGTGCAACGCTCAACAGCAGACCTGGTGCAAGTTAGGTGCTCAATAAATATTGTTTGACCAAATGTTATATTCTCTCTGGAGTTGTGCCTATTTCTGAGGTTGGAATTAATCCCGGAATTGGCATTAAGGATACAATTCCTGCAGCATGGCATAGAGGCACGAGGACTGGATTGGAAACAGGAAGTGTAGACATGGCGCTGGAGGATCTGTGGTCAGCTGGCAGAGCATTCGGCACCGGGGAGCTCCCACATGGAGCAGGACAGTAACCCACGGGCAATCCTGGAAGGTCCAGACAGGGTAGAAGAGTCTAGGCAATCCTTCACTCACCAGCAGGCATTGAGTGTCTGGGGGAGGGGACCAGGCAGGAAGGGGGCACTTGTGGATCCAACAGTGAACAAAAGAAAAGCACACACTCTCCTCCTGGGATGAGCGGCTTACTGAGGGAGACAGATGATAACATGGATAATTAACAACTCCGAGAAGTGCTGCAAAAAATGTACTCCCTTCCCAGCAGGGGTTCAAGAGTAGTAAACCCTCACCCAGGGGTCCTGTGGACAAAACAGAGCAGGGCAGGTGATTAAGGCAGGCTCTCGGGGTCAGGGTATCAGAGGGGTTACCCGGAATCATGACGGGGCCCAAGGCAGGGATAGAGTCGCCGTAAGGGAGGCTGGATGCTGAATCCCAGAATCCAGGTTGGAGCTCCTTAAATCCCTCCTGCCTCAGGTCAGGATTGGTCCTGAAGAAGTACACAAGGCTGAACTTAATGTTCAGGGCCAATTTCACTCCATTCATTGATTCATTTCAATATTTATAGAGCATCTATCACATGACTGACGATGTTATAGGCACGTAGCAAAATCAGCATAGTCCTTGTTCTTCTAGAGCTTGCTCTCAAATAGGAGAAACAATCAACTGGCAACTAGACAAACTTATCTAATTATAGACTGTCGGAAGTGCTATGAAGGAAAGAAACAAGAGCCATAAAAAAATCAGAAGGTTCTAATTTAAAGTGGAATTTTAGTGAGGTCTTTCTGAGAATGTAACATTTGGCTAGAGGAGTTGGGCTGAGAAAGAGTGAAAGTGCAATCTAGGTAAAGCAAACAACATGTGCAAAGGGCCTGTGGTTTGCAGAATAATGCCCCACAGATGTTCACACACCAGTCCCTGGAAACTATGAATATCTTGCCTAACAAAGCAGAAGGAACTTTGCAGATTAAGGTCATGGACCTTGAGAAGGGGAGATAGCCTGATTATCTAGGTGGGCCGAATCTAATCATACGAGTCTTTAAAAGTAGAGAAACTTCCTCAGCTGTCATTAGAGAAGTATGACAACAGAAAGATGCCTCATTTGAAGATGGAGGAAGGAGCTGTAAGCCAAGGAATGCAGGTCACCTCTAGAAGTTTGAATGGCAAAGAAACAGATTCTCTCCCACAGCCTTGAGAAGGGAACGCAGCCCTGCAGACACACAGACGTTAGTCTAGTAAGATCCATGTGGGCCCTGACCTCTAGCACTGTAAGATAATAGATCTGCATTGTTTTAAGCTAGGTACTAAGTTATTTGTTAAAGCAGCAGTGGGCAACTAACACAAGCTAGAGCCAAACACAGCTCGTTACATTCCAGAGACCAAAAGGTGACTGGTGTGGCCAAAACGCGGTACGTGAGACAAACACACAAACCATGTAAGTGATTTAAGCAGGGAAGGGATAGACACAATGACCTAGTTTCTATTTTGCAATCATACCGTGTGTGTTAAGTGGAGGAAGGCTGGAGGGGCAGGTGCAAAATGGGGAGACTGGTTAGGAGGCTGTTTCAGGAGCCCCCACAAAAGACGGTGGGAGCTGAGATGAGGGTGACGTCAGCGGGGCGATAGAGCAGTGGCTGGCATCGGGAGCTGTCCAGAGATGGCACTAATCAGATGTGATGACTCGCTGGATTCAGGGGGCGGGGGAGAAGAGAAATCAACCAGGTTTCTGTCTCGAGCAGAGGTTGGGAGCAAAGGTGCGGGGAAGCTGGGAAGAGGCCCATGGGGCCACAGCGCCAGCCACGGCACAGTGGCTCCATCTTCCACCCTCAAAGCTCCTCACTGGGAAACAGCTGCCATCTCGCAAGACTCTGGAAAATCCTCCAGGCAGCAAGGAAAACACCTGTTCAAGATCCTTTGTTTGGGACTCTTTCTGAAGGTATGAGTGATAGAAAAACCAATTCAAAGTGTCTTAAGCCCAAAGGGAATTTCTGTTTATTTTTAAGCTGGAAGTCCAGGGGGTTCACCTGGCTTAATCGTAGCTTGATTCAGGGCTCAGGTGACATTGGGTTCATGCCTTGGACTTGCTTCTTTTGGGAGCTCCATTCTCCACCTCTATGAGCCAGCAGCCCCCAGCCCAGCAAAAGAGAGTAAGTGTCTTGGTCTCAGAACGCTCAGTAAAATCACTGAGATTTACTCAGACTGGGCCAGCCTAGATCAATCCCCACCACGGCCACTAACTATGGACGCTTGGAACAGGAAGGGGAAGTGCTGGACACCTTGACATTCGTGGGGAGTTCCACTCCTTAACAGGTGGCCAGAGAGAAAAGAGGGGAGAGAGAGATGGGTGGAGACCCCAAAAAGCAATCAGGAATGCTGCCTGCCAGAAATAGAGCAGCGGACACGGAGCAGCCAACTCCTCAAACCGCCGTTCACAGTCCCCATACGCTTTACGGAGCCACGGCGAAGGTGGGTGCAGACCCCAAACGTACGGCTTATTGACCGAGAACCATGTGTGAAGCTAAAGTGAACTGAGTTCCTTTCCCTGGCAGTTGTCATCTGTGTTCACAACAGGAGCAGGACAGGAGCATCCGGCTGGAGAGCCGGGAAGCTCAGGTTATGGGAAATGGCAGACGGCAGCAGGGAAGAGACCAGCGACTTAGGAATGACAGGAGAAGGCAGTAGTTTGGGGCCATGGAGTCTGGGGGCAACAAAACATTTGGAGGCACCTCCTGAGTGCTGGGCACATCTCTGTGGAAGGCCCCTTGGTTCTGTGGCCCCTTCCCACGGCTGCTTGAGAGCAGGGCCCCAGTGGCCGAGGGTCCCTCCTCCCCAGGCACCCTGCTCTTGGACTTCAGTGGCAGATAATTCCCAAGCCATGCCCCATTTGAGGAGGGCGTGGGAGTATCACCAGCCTCAGAGGGCTGCGTGGCTGGAGCAGACACTGTCTGAGGGGCCGGGCAGGTGCTGAGACCATGGGCTCCAACTCTTGGCCCTACTTCCTTTGGAGGGCCCAGCAACTCTGAGTAACTGGGAAGGCCACCAGCTATGTTTGGAAGGTTCTCCACAGGGCAGCAAGGTGTGTGTCTCATCTCAGAAAAGGTTCTAGCAAAAATAATTGATCATGCTAAACCCTGGGCGCATAGGCAAGGGACATTTTATTTTGGTATAGCCCGTGAGCGGTTCAGACGCACAGCAAACGTTGTCAGGGCCTTGGCCACACTCCCTCGGCTGTCCGGATTCCTTTGTATGCTAATGATTTGCTACTGCAAGCAGCTAAGGCTCCCCCCACCGCGGAGGGCACCATGCAGCTGGGGATGTGCCTGTCCTGCTCTATCTAGTGCGGTTGACATGCTGGGGAGGTAGCGCCCCCGGGAGCAGCTCTCACCAGGGACTGGTGGGTGAGGGGACAGATACCCCAGCTCCCCAGTGCCCTGCACACTCAGGACACCGTGGTGTCTCCGAGGGACCTCGTGGGCAGTGCTGTGCTGGTAATCAAGGTCTTTCGTGGGAAGAGGAAGCAGAGAAAGCGCCTCAAGTATCCACCAAACCCCTCACTGCAGTCAGGCGGTCAGGGAGGTGCTTTGTGTGTGGCCCTCTCTGATAACAGGCAGATTTGCCCTTCGCTACAGGGTTGCTGGTGCGCCAGGGGCCGGCGCCCCCTGGACCCTGACTCGGGAAGCCCGGTCCCCCAGGGAGGCCGCGTCTGCTGGAGCTGTGTCTGTTGCCTCTCCCGGCTGGTTAGGCTTCCAGCCAGCCGGCTCAGCCTGGCTCCGGGGGCCCTTTCCAAACCTAGCCCCAGCACTGCGAGCCACACGCTGAGACCCTCGGGTGACCAGCCGAATGGATGGAGCAAATAACCGCGTTCCCTTCTCCACGTCACCTTCGACAGCGCGTCCCGCTCTGTGCCGCCTTTATTTTCGCACCAGCAGAGCTATCTAGGGCTCACCGTCAGGAGGAGTTTTAAAAATAGCGTTTCTATGGTGAAACAATGTCCCTTGTTTGGAAACACACAGAGCTTTATAAAATATGTTCCTGTGTTTTCCTGGATCGGGGCATACTGTAGAGTCCAGGGATTTATTTACAATGAAGAAATTGTTTTTGTGAATTGTGGTTAAACAAAGGGATTGTTTTTGGAGCGCTGAGTAAAGGAGACATTGTTTATTAGTTATTTGGGACTCGAGCTGGAAAGGGATGATTTTACAGGGAATGTGGGAAGGGGATCAATGAGCACAGTTGTCCATTTCTTTGGGACAGGCAGGCTGGAACTATGACACTGTCACCTCTCTCACCTATCCTCTCTTTCCCCCACCTTGTTTCACCTTTTCTGCTCCAGCCCTGCAAATGAGTATACACCAGCCACTGTATTGTCCCCTTTCCCAGCGTCCCATCGCACTGGCCCCTCCGAAAGCCAGCAATAGATCTGCTGCGTGACTCTCCTTATCTGGCCACGAGGCTTTGCTTCCAAGGAGCTCTCAGCACTTCGGAGACAGAGTATCTCCTTTGCCCACACCAAGTCCCCAGGCTGTGGGGGAACGGAGCACATGTCAGAGTTTGCAAGACGAAAATAAGAGCCAAATCCAAAATCTTTCCGTTGTCACAGCCACGTCATGTGAGCTTTCCCAAGTGGCAAAACTGGGGCACAGAGGCGACAAGCCTATTAACAAGACCTAGTTCTCTGGAGGACCCAGCCAGTGGCTTATCTGCCACTGGGAAGCCACGTCCTTACATATTTAAGGCACAATGTCATCTTCCAGGCCCTAAGCTTTGTGTATTTAGAAATTTACTTATAGGGCAAAGGGGGGGGTAGGCTTGGAGAACGAATGTCAATTATTGGGCAAGTGAGTATATCAGGGAAAGAGGGACAGGGCTCGTTGGCCTAAAATATCCACAAATGACATTTCAACACGGTGAGAGATCTTGAAGAATTTTCTGTCTTTCTGGAGCCCTATTAGAGGGAAAATATCCCTAGGAAGTGTGTGAGCTCCTGAGTGAAGCACATCTTGATAATCAGCTAAATCTGTAGAGATTGGTGATCTGTTCTCAGGAGGAGGCATAAATATGTGTACACAGGCGAGGGAACTAGCTGATGGAAACTGTATGTGGCTTCCACTCCATTTTCTCGGCAATTTTTCCCAGGCAGGGGACATTTTATCCAGTATTGCCCATGGCTAGTGCGGACCTCTAGGAAATGCTGTCAGGGCCCTGGCCACACGCTTACATGCGAATGGTTTTCTACTGCAAGCCACTGGGGCTCCCCTGGGTCATTCTGCAGCTGGGAGTGTGCCCGTCCCATCCCAGGGCAGGCTGGAAGGCCGGAGAAGTACAATGACACCACCCGGAGCAGCTCTTGCCAGGGACTGATGTGTGTGGGAGAGAAATAGCTCAGCTCTCCAGGGACCCGCGCTCTTGGGACAACTCTGAGGACAGCATCGTCTCTCGAGTCCTCAGCAGGTAGCAGTGTGCTGAGAGAGGACGGGCACAGGGAAAGATCTGATTTGTAGCATTTGCCACCAATTTCTGTGGTGTGAATACTCCCACTGTGGCTGAATTCAGGTTACCGACAGATGTCACTGCACTTGGACTCGGGGAAAGATGCATACACCTGGCCCTTGTGAGTCACTTCCCCAGGCTTTTGCACATCTCTGCTGGCAGGCCTGAGCGGTAACCTGCTCATGAACACACCTGTGCTGGCATCCCTCTCTGTCTCCACCCCCCAACACCTTACTAGTGCTCCCTAGGGTCCCGTCCCAAATAAACAACTTGTACCCAAACACTTGTTTCAGGCTCTGCTGCTGGTGGCATGCAAACTAGACCTAGGTGTAATCTCTTGTGCTTTGAACAACGTGGGCAGAATTCTCCACTGAATAGAGAAATGTGTGTCCTGTCGAGCTGGTCCCGGGTTCTCGTTCAGCCTCCCTGGCCCCTGGAACCCCGCACCTTTCTCTGATCCTCTGCACACCACTGTGGTTTTGCTCCCCTGGGTCTTCTCCCTCTGGCGCGGTCTCCACCTGCGCCTCTCAAGCCTCTGTCTCTTCTTCAGGCCTAATTTGTATCCAGCCTCTGCTCAAAGGTGGTTCCTGGTCTCTCTGAGCAGAATGAACTACATCCTCCCTGGTTTGTTGAGTTGTTGAAACCTTGATTGCAACACTTACCAACACTCGGCTCATATTAGCTTTGCTTGGGGTTGTGTCTCTCCCTCCCTGCCCTGGGAACCCGGAGGCCAAGGACCATCTGAACAGCTTCCAGCCCAGGAGCCGGCCGGATTGCTGTCCATAAACATTTGCTGAAATAGATCGACTGACACTAGCCAGAGCTGTTTGCCCTCTAGCTTCTGCTCGACTTTCCCCGACTCACAGCCAAGAGTGCTCCCCATCCACGGAGTGGGCTGGTGCGGTCAAGGCTCTGCACCCGGGGAGGGCAGTTCCAAGGGGGTGCCTGTTGCTTCCTTCTTAACAGGGGAGAAATACCAGGCTCCACAGAAAACGTTTCCAGTTACCCCCGGGGCGTGTTCAGTGTAGCAAGGAGAACTGAGATAGAATCAGGATTCCCCAAATTTCCCTCTGATGAGAGAATAAGGCCACCTGGCAGTCACCACAGTCTGGCGAACACTCTGATTGGCGAGATCACTGGGGGCACATTAACTTGTTCTTTCATCCATTTGTTCATCAAATATGTATCAAGTGGCTGGGCGTGGTCAGAGATTAAGAGGCTTTGTCTGAACAGCCTGGGCTCCAGACTTGGCATTCTTTCTGTCACAGGTCAGGAGACGTTGAAAAGGTCATGCAACCCCCTAAACCTCAATCTCCACTTCTGTAAAATGGGGATAACCTGGTACCTACCTCTTAGATGTGGGGGACATCTGAATGAGATGCTGTGTGTGAAGTGCTTAGTGCTCAGTTGCTGGTGCAGGTGAGCATTCGCTACCTACCAGCTGTTATTAAAATAAGACTGTGGGCCAGCCTCTGTGCTGAGCTCAAGGAGTAATGATTTGAATAAGGGGCAGTCCTTGTCCTCAGGAAGTCCACAGTCCAGGGACAGAGACCACAGACTGAGGGCGCCAGCGCGGGGTGCTCGGTGCTCAGTGGTCTGAGAGTGAGGCTGGCAACGGGCCCCAGAAGCCTGGGGAGGAGGTTACACAGCCGTGGCCCCTAGCTGGGAGCTATTCTTTAATTCCTCTTACTTCTGATAAAAAATGTTCAGTTTAGCTAAAACTGTCACCTCACTATTCCTACTCTGACACAGCGGAGGCTGCCAGCCGAGGCAGAGCTGATTCTGACGGAGAAGGCGGGACAGCAGGGGAAAGCCCGGGCCCCCCTATCATGTCCCTGTCTCCAGGGCCCCTTCCCATAAGCCAGGAAGGGGGAAAGAAGGGGTCCCAGTGCCCTGCCAGACTATGTCTCAAATCCCCAGCAACTCCAAGGAGCAACTGCTGCCTCCTCCTAAAGAACACTGCTCGCTCACACGGACTCTTGGGCTTCCTCCCAACTCCTTAAACCCCTTGATTTGTTTAATCCAGGAAATAAATTGTAAGAAGGAAACTTTCTTACTCAACTTCTAGTATCTCTTGTGTCTAAAGGAAGTTGGAAGTGATGTTTCATATCACCCCTTTTAAAAAGGTCTAATGAAGCAGCGGTTTGCAAACAGGGGTGCTTTTGCTCCCCAGGTGACATCTGGCAACACCTGAAGACATTTTTTGGTTGTCACAACTGGGAGAGTTTAATGCTACTGGGATCTAGTGGGGTTGAGGTCAGAGACGCTGCTAAACACCCTCCAATGCACGGTATGGCCTTCCCCGCACAGAACTGCCCAGTCCAAGATACCAACAGTGTTGAGGCTGGGAATGTTCTGAAAATGAAAATTAGGTGAGGAGTGTGTGTGTGCGTGTGCGTGTGTGTGTGCACGTGCGTCCACATGTATGGAAGGGCAAGACCCATGGGCTGGCTGTGAAGGAATATGCTCTATTTTTCCAAGGTCAGACAGGACCACGGAGTGGGATACCACTTGAGACTTCCCTACACTGAGATCAGATTGACCGGTCGGTTCCACTTCCCCGTACAAGTTCATATCCATTTCTAACGGGAGTGGATGGGAAACACCGACCTGTGAAGTGGAGCCCGAAGCCGGCTGACTAGATGACGTTCATGGGGCACCTGAGGCTCATGCGTGTGTCCGGTGATGTCACTAACTCCAGTGAGATCCAGACTTCAAAATTCCAAACAGAACAGTGGGGACTCGTGGCAGGGGATGGAATGGAAAGAGCCTGGTGATTATAAATAGGTCTCCTACCATGACACCAGCAACACGCAAGCAGAGTTAAGAAAATAAACAGGACGTTCTCCTACCAGGAGTCACGATGATACTAATTGGTTTGGCAATACGTTGGTGACCATGTAGGATGGAGGCCCCTCGCCTGGCCCTGGACATCAGGCGATCGAGGCTCTGCGGTGGCTGCAGTGAAACATCTGCTGCCCAGGCTGCGTGGTCCCGGGCAGTCTGGGTCACGGCTTCCCGGGCAGCACTTGCTAAGCAAGTGGACTGAAGGCCTTTGCCCCCTTCCCAGATATCTGGCAATGACTGTCATTTTGAAGTGGCTGAACATTCCAGGGTGCTGGATGCCGTGCAGACTTCTCATCAAGATGCGTCTCGCTGGAGTCACTATTTGTTTTAACCTCCCTACTTGCAGACGGCTCTCCCATGCCCAGCTGTAAGGACTCTGAATTCCACTTCCCAGCTGCAGGGTATTTTCAGCATGGATTGTCTGGGATGTCAGAGAGCTGATAGCCCTGCATGCAAGACTCACTTCTGGAGTATCAAAGAGGCCCTAACGTTTGCTCGAGGCACCCAGTACCAAAGACCCCACAGCACCCGTATATCTGGCTAGAGCCTGGGAATAGAACCATAGGATCGCCTCCATCTTCATCTAGTCTGATGATCACTTAGATTAGCGGGGCTGTCACCACATTTTCCATCATCGAATTAATTGTTTTAATATTTCTTGAGTGTCTTCCATGTTCTTGCCAATGTCCTAGATCCTGAAGACTCTTGGGAAAACTGGCATGGGGAAAAGGAGGGAGGATGAAAGAGCCATGCACAAGCTCCCCAGGGGCCCAGGGGTGGTGTGTGGGACACAGGCCCTGCTCCTGTGTGAAGGGAGGTGTGTAGGGTGGTAGAGCTTCTGGCAGTGGGGTGAGGTGCCCGGCTGGAACTGGGCACTGTGCGAATTATCCTGCATCCCCAGCATACTGTGTGCGATTCGGTAGAAAATGGAGTGGACTCAGCAGTTTAGGGAGGTCGCAGTAAGGTTTTGCAATCCATCGGTGGAGCTGGCTGGGGACCTCAGCAGAGACTTTCCTGGTGGGTCTCATTCCTGTCCTGTGTCCCGGGGAAGCTATCAGGTCGGTTTCCACCCACAGGCCCATTCTAGGCCTTTGGGGCACCATCAAGGGAAGGGTTTTCAGGAAGACTCTGCACGTGGCAGGGAAGTGTTCTGATTGATCATAGCTGGGTGCCAGAGCTCCAGGAGGGAGGAGCGTGGGCATGTGCGGCACACCTTCGCCATCCTGGGGGAAACCTCGGCCCATCCAAGCAGCCCCAGGTGCCCGCGTCTGTTCTCCTGCCTGCTGCAGAGCTTTGGCGAGGTGTGCGCCCTGTCAACGTGATTTTGCAGACTGGCCCCCACCTCCAAGAAAGCTGGGCTGAAGCTCGTGGCACAGAAGACCTCGACTGGGGGGAAAGGGCTGCCATTGTCACCACAGATAAAACACTTCGACTCCACGAAATCCAGGGCTGTCACTGCCGCCCTCTTTCTTCCTCTTTATGGGAAGTGGGGCTGAGATTGTTCCAGATCACTGTGGTCACTTTGCAGAGTTACCGAGACCTCACAACTCTTTCAGAAGACCCTGATTTAGAGTTTATTGTTTGGCTTTCTTTTGTCTTAATTATTCATGTTTAACATATTAAATGGTGGCCAGAGTAAGCCCATTTGACATATCTAGAGGACCCAAAGTAACAGCTTCAAGTGCTTTTGAAATGTGGTTAGAGACATCTTACTTACCCTGGGATGGATTTTTAAGTGGATTTGTGGGATGTTTCTGAACAACCTGCTCCAGAAAACTTTCTCACCACCCATGAGTAACTCTAGATCAAACATTCTCCCCTTTACTTTAAAAAGCAATGGTTCTCATTTATTTTTCTAAACATGAAAGCAAAACAATATGCACTATAGAACATTTGGAAAGCATAAAAGAAGTATACATACGAAAACAAAAATCACTCTTACTTCCTACACCAGGGCAGTAATTGCTGTTAACATTCAGGTGTTTATTCTTCTAGTTGTTTTCTGTGCATGTATAATTGATATACATTAGAAAATAAACTTTATAAATATATATTGTATTTAATTTTATACCATACTTTTCCAGATTGAATTGTGAGCATTTTCCTATCTTATGAAATATTCATCAAAAACAAGATTTACTATATAAACCCTAGAACTATAGATTCAACACAATTCACTTAAACTTTCTCCTCTTGCTCAACATTTAGATTGTTGTCCTTTTTAAAAAGTGTATATGAGGCCATGGCAAATAGATAAATATTTGTCTGCAAATTTGATTATTTACTTAGTACACTTACTAAAAGAGAAATTATTGAGTCACAGGACATGAGCATTTTTTCAAAGTTCTAGAAATGTATTGCCAAATTGTTTTTTGGAAAATAAAAAAGTACACCCATCACAGTTCTAGCAACCTTGAATATTGTCATTAAAAATTATTTGTTTTTGTGATAGTTACAAATAATCTCTCATGCTGTGATGGTTTTAAGATATGGCTTTAAATTCTGTAACTCTCATCCCATAGAGAAATGGGATCTATATCCCTTCCCATGAGTCTGGTCCTGTCTTAGTGACTCACTTGCAACCAACATAACGCAGTCAAGCGCCACCACATGACTTCCTAGGCTGGGGCAAAAGTGGCCATGTGGCTCCTCCCTGCTTCTCCTGTGACACCTGCTCACAAACTAGCTGTCTTCTAAGAAGGTGCCTCCCGGTCACCTCCCCCTGGCCACAACTCCTACAGATTCTCTAAGACCCAGCCCAAGTGCCACCTCCTCAGGAAGCCCTCTCTGATTGGCTTGCCTTCCTCCAGCGGCCACAGCCCTCTAAGGCTGTGATGGGAACCTGTCTGCTAAGTGCTCGGAATCCACAGGACAGGCCTCTACTCACGCACTGGCCATTTTGTTGTTGGGCTGTCTGTCTTCCCTGCTGGCCAATGAACATCATGAAGGCAGGTTCTGTACCTTATTCTCTGATATTCCTGGCACCGGCACCATGCCTAGCCCTCTGCAAGCTCAATGCTGTGTGTTGCACTTCAGTGAATTGCATGGATTGGATTGAAAGTATTTCTCTTTTGCAGGATGGGGCCCTCTTTGAATGGGGCACTAAAGGGTGGGGGTGAGAAAAAGGGAATAATGAGCCAACCAGGCCAACCAGCAGAATTCACCCTAAAGATTAGGCAGAAGACAGGTGCGGTAGCCAGACTGCCTTCACCTTCTTGCCAGCGCAGTTTGGTCCAGGGGCTTCTGAGCAGCTTCACTTTAAAATGGAAAAGGCTCAAAGTTGCAGCATGGCCCTTACTCAAGAGCTGGCCCTCTCTCTTTCCTCCAGATGAGGACAGCCAAATTCAACATGCAGGGGGAATGGCTGCAAAGACACATGTCACACACAGCAGCTAAATGTTCCCTGCTCATAACAAGGCCCAACCGAAAGGATCAAAGGCTGCACATGGCCAGGCAGGGACAAATTTATGAAGTCCAGTCATCCACATGAAAACACTGTATATTTTAATCTGCCTGGTGGAAATAAATCAATCTTGAGTTTCTGTAGAAGGAATTGTGAGTCAGCTGTGCTTCTCCATAAAGATGTAAGAGATCTGTTGAAAGTGACTATTCATCTTTCAAAGAATCAAGGTTTTCTTAATGATAGAGGCATCTAAATAGACCTTGGTATTTCCCCTTTCACAAAACGTCCTGAACATCTAGCTTTCGATGAGTATACAAGCTTTGTTATTACACTGAAATTTACAAACAAAGTTGTTGGCACGGGAGAGCCTGTGGTAGGTAGGACAGACCACCCATATGTGTGCGCATGAAAGCCCAGTTGGAAAATCTCCTGATGTCAGCCAAAAGTGTGACTGTGTTTCTAAAAACTTGGCTGTTCTCTTGGTGGTCGAAACAGTGAACCTTTTTGTTCATTGAATGCTGAAAAAACAAGTATGCCAAAGAGTGCCTTTTCCTAAAGGGTTTCAAAACTCCTCGCTATTTTAGACTCCTTTTCTCCCAGGGCTTAAGAACATTCAACAAACATGAATCAGAGATGTTTTATTGTTTTGTGTGTACATTGGAGATTTCAGGCCATGGCCAACAAACGTAGACCCATCGGCCTGCCATGTGGCGTACAAGGAGGCCTTTCTGCCCAACTCCTCTGGCCCTAGTCGGGGATGGATGCCGCATGTGATCGCTTTCATGTGGAAGAGAAGTGTGGGTATCAGATCGAACAGAAAGTGTGATCTGTCATCTCGGGGAGTCCACTGTGCACGACGGTGGACCTAAGCTCCAAGCTGGGTGTGTGGTTAGGGAAGAGAGGCCGAGTGTCCAAATTAGGAGAAAATCAATGCCTGGAATTTCATGAGCTTTCTACTTTTGACCAACTGGGCTATCAAACTCTCCATTGGTATGTGTACTGGACATATATGACACATCTGTAATACTGTATGTAATGCTACATATGTATGTGGATATGTGATAATTTATATAACACAGTTGACATAATTTATCTGCTGTATTTTTACATTTTTGCCATGGCCTCTGATAAATGGAAAAACATTTTGTAAACTAGTTTTGTTTTTTTTTTAGATAAAAAAGTAATTACATGTACAAAGCAAAAAATTCAAAGAGTACAAAAAGCTCTGCAATAAAAAAAAACTCTCCCTTTCATCCTAGGTCCCCAAGTCCCCTTCCATAGCAACCACTGTTAACAGTTATTTTTAAAGCAAATTCTCCCAGAGATATTCTGTGTGTGCATAAGCACACACACACTGTCAAACCGCACAGCCAAACCCAGTGGGAGCATACTGTGTTGTTTTCCCCTTTTTCCTTGTGGTGACCTGCTTTGGAGATCTTGTTCTAACTGCACATGTTCATCTACCTTATTCTTTTTAACGACTGTGTAGTGTCCTCTTTGTTTGGGTGTAGCACAATTTAATGTACCAGACTTTACCAAAGGGCATACAGGTCATTCCTAGCTTTCTGTTACAATAAACAGCACTGTAATTAATCTTCCATGTGCAAATATATCTCTAGGAGAATCTCCTAGAAGTAAGTTATTAGTGTAAATGAGCATATACATTGCAATTTATTATGACTGTCATTGTTATTATTGTATTTTTTATAGATATCCACAGAAGTTGAGCCAATTTACTCACCAGTGGGGCCAAGAGCACCTGTTTTGTTAGCCCATCATTAGCCCAATGTGTTTCAATCTTTGCCAGTCTGATGATGAAAAATGCCACAAAAATGTGAAAGTTTATAAAGGCAGAGTTTTATTGCTTTCTTATAGCTATTACACCATCATAGTGCTTAGCCATCCCTTAGAAATCATTCCATCAGATCCCCTCATTATATAGATAAGAAAGAAAGCTCGGGGCAGAAACAGCCCTCTGTAGGGCGTGCAGCCTCGCCCCCCACCCGGATCCTTTAGGTGCGGAGCCAGCAGCAGAGCTTACATAGGGCTGATGTAGACTTTCATTCCTGTGGAGCCGCTGCCCCTGCAAGCAATGTTGCTCCAATTATTTGATTGCCTTAATGAGCTAAAGTTGATGTATAATACCTACCCCATCAGCCACTATTCTTGGAAATGTAGTAGCCAAACACCCTTCTTGACCACTTGAGAGGACTTTCTAAGCGTTTCTGTCCTGTGAGAGGTGAGGCATCCCTTCATTGCTCCAAGTGTGTGACTGCAAGGTAGGAATGATTGACAGCAGATCTTTCCTAAAGAGCAGGGCTTTAGTTTGTGGGGTGGAAGGGGAAGGGTAGGTAGGCAGGGGAGGGTGAACAGGGTCAGAGTCAGACTGACAAGGGTTCCAGTTTTGGTCCTCTCCTCAGTGGTATTGGTACTTTGGGAAAGCTACCTCTAAGCCTCAGTTTTCTCATCTGTAAAATGGGGATAATTATAATATCTACCTCTTATGGTTTTCAAGAGGATTGACAATACGCTACATGGACAGCATTTGGCACAGTGCCTGACTGTTTGGTGAGCCTAGTCTACGCAAGGTGTCTTCCTCAGCACTATTCTTCGTAGCTTTTATAAGCTCATTTCTGCTGGTCTTCATCCCAGTCGCCTCTGCTCTTCACTCTCTTAACCTGAAATAAGAACATGATCAGGAAAGTGACTCCCTCGTGGAAGAAACAAGCAGGTCTCTACAGGAAGGCAGATGTAGGGTCCTCCTCAGAAGGACCAAGCCCTCGCTCAACTGTGGGGAGCCAATTCTCAGGGACTTAGATGGTGCAGGTAGTGTTTGTAGCCTTGGTTCATCCAAGGGTGTCTGGAGAGGGTCGTCAGGGTTGATCTTGACTTCTGCAGGGCCAATTGCCAGAGTCCTTCAGATCTCTGTCCGGCACAGCATCGCTCGGAACCTGATGGGCATCCTACGCTCATGTGTGATCTCGGAAGCTGGGAACCCTTGGAGATGGGACCCTGTGGCAACACAATATGGCCACCCAGAAGGCCAAATGGGGCAAACACAGCTTCTTTGCACTGTAGAAACGCCAAATGGGAACTATTCTCCTCAAGTATGTTAAATGTAAAATACAAATGCCATTCAGCCCTTTTTCTCTCTCCTCAATCTGTGGTCTGACTCCTAAGGTTTTGAAGCTGGTGGTTGAGTGTAGTACTCGGTTGGTTTGTAAGTGTACTACACAAAGACAGTGTGTGTTTATCTGTTCTGATTAGCATTCTTTTCCACCCGTGGGAGAACTGGTTTCTAGGGTATCTGCCAGTTTCTCGGTCTGTGGAGGACACAGTCTGTGTGAGCGAGTTGCAGGTTCGCATCTCTGTAACCGTGTGTTTTTTGGCCTCCTCACCGAAACGTCAGGTCTTTTTGATGGAGCTGAAACCGACGCTGCATCCGCTCCATTGCTAGAAAAGATTCAATGTAAAGATTAGTTATAGGAACAATAGCCCCTTTTTAACCTCATTTTTACGTTACACATTCCTCTGATTTTGCTAGCCCCTGCCCTGCCTCCTTCCAAACAATCAGGGCTCTGTCAGAAAGCTTTCAGCCACGTCTCCAGCACCTTTGAAACACAACACACACAAGCACCCCAAGCACGATGTGGGCGCTTCACAGTTAGCTTCACCCACAGGAAATCTGTAGACACATAGACTTAATTCCTGTTTTGTCAAGAAAAAGTGAAAGGCATGAAGCTGCTGGTTAAGGGATGAGGGCTCTAGAGCTGGCAACGCCCCTCCCCCACGGCAGTGCCCTGCGATGGGTTGCACCCTCTCCGGGTCCTGTTTACTCGTCCGCCTCACAGGACCTTGGCTTGGAGTATCTAGACAGGGTTGGAACCCCTCCAGTTGTGACATATCTGAACCCCGACTTCATGCAGGGGTTTATTGACTCTTTGTTCCTTATGGGTTTATTTGTTTGTTTCGTTTTTGGAGATTTATAAAACAGAATAAAAAAGAAAGTAACAACCCTTTTATTTCCACCACCTCAAATTAATAGGTTGACACACAGCTGTCCCTTGGTATTTGTGGGGGATTGGTTTAGGGACTCCCAAGGACACCGAAATCTAAGGATGCCCGAGTCCCAATACAAAATGGTGTAGTATTTGCATAGCACCTACACACATCCCCGTATACTTTAAATCATCTCTAGATTGCCTATAATACCTAATACAATGTAAATGTTTGTTACATTGTATTGGTTTTTCTCATTTGTATTATTTTTTATGGTTGTATGGTTATTTTTTATTGTGTTTCTTTTTTTCCAAATATTTTCAATCATGGTTGGTTGAATCCATGGATGAGGAACCCATGGATAAGGAGGGCCAGAATCTCTGTCTCTCCTCTTGCCCTCTTTTAAAAATCATGCTATTGATTTTGTAAATGTGATACATGCTCATTATTAAACAAAATCCCATACACTCACTGAAGAACAATTAAAAGATGAAAGTCATTAATAAAAAAAATACCCAAGAAATCCTACCCTGCAAAACCAAATATTCTTAACACAAAGGGAAGATCATTTCTTCCACATATACATAAAGAGGTATTGATATTAGGTAGATGGATAGAAATAGTTTATAAAGATGGATTTTATCTGTCTATACTCTTAATGACAATGAGTTAAACTTGATTTTATTTGAGTTGCACTTGAGTTCATTGTTTTAATATGTTAGTAGAAGAAAAGCTTAACTTATATATAAAATTTTGCTGGATCACAAAATTTCTTATGCCTATGAAAGATTATTTTGTAAAAGATTCTGTAACATTAAAAAATTAATGTTTTTAGCTTACAAAAAAGAATTTATTGACTTAAGTAAGTTGAAAGCTTTGATGGTCAGTTCTAGATGTGGCTGGATACAGAAATGACAATGAGATTATCAATTCTTATTATCTCTCTTCTGCACCCATCTCTTCTTGCTCTGTTTTCTTCTGGGTTTGGTTCATGCTCAGGCCAGCTTTCTCCTTGTGGTGGCAAACATCACTATGGACGACCCCACACTTACACTAAAAAAGAGATTTTGGAATTGCTAAGTGATTGGAGTCCTTGCTGCTTCTTTGTTTAACTAGTTGGTTCAATTTCAGGCACTGTTTGCTGGCCTCCTGCTCTAAAAGATAGGAACATTAGGAATCTCATACTTCTTCCCTTATCTCTTCCTACTAGATATCAATTTTTGATAGATTACTATGTTTATACCATCCATATTCATAAGATTCACATTTATGATCATGATTTCCATAGTTGTTTAGTGTTGGTTTCACTTATGAGTGAATCCAGGACTTGCCACCAGTCCCTGTCTTATGGTGCTCCATCCTGACACCACCATTTGATTCATCACTAATTGGTTGGATTTAGTTGTCAGGCAGCTTTTTCAGAAAGTGTTCATTATTGCTGATTGCTTGATGATTTAGTCCAATATAAGCTACTTTACCATTACTGGAATTAAAACCCAACAGTAATTTGACTTTAAATAGTATGTATTCTGCACCATTATGTACAACAATGATGAATCGTTACTATCCTTATTTTGGTTTCCTTAGACCTGAGTCTCCATTTTTATCTCACTATGTTAGTTTAATATCTTATCTTAGGGTTAATGCTTTTCAAAAATTTTAGAATTTTCATTTATTCAGCAGCATTGCAGACACCTAAAGGGGATCTGCCACATTAAGATGTTATTGATGGGAGAGTAAGTCCTACTTGGCAATATAGTTGAGTCATTTCCAAATTTGTGTCTGCAATGTCATGTTGCCTAAAGTTGTGTTATTAGCAATTCCTACTTTTATATGCGATATTATCAATTAGGACTTCCTTTGTTGAAAATAACACACAACCTGTCTCAAATTGGCTTAAGCATGAAAAGGAAATTTATTGACATATATAACTGCAAAGTCCAGTAATATGTCATTTTGCATGCCGCTTGGTCTAGGAGCTCATGTGATGTCCCCAGAACTTAGTTTCCCTCTCTCCATCTCTCACCTACACCCTCTGTAGAGCCTGCGCTCCATTCTCAGTGGGTTCTTGTCTCGTGGTGACAAAATAGCCACTCAACTCTCACTTTTGTCCAGGTTCAAGTCCAGTAGGAATATGAGTGACTAAATGTCCCTCAGCAAGAGTCATTGGCTCTGACTGCAACATCACCTGTCCCCAAACCAGTCACTGTGCAGGGAGAATGTGCTCCTCTAAGTGGCAGGCCTGAGTTAGTGGTCTCTTCTGGATGCAGGGCTGGAGTTGGCTCCACTGGTGTACGTGGGTTGATGGTGCAGGAAGAAGTAGTTTCTCAAAGTAAAACTGTAATAGTGTCCACAGAAGAAAGGTCACAGGATTCTGGAAGGCAAATGTAACCAAGTAGTGCATTAGTTAATTGGTTCATTCTAGATATTATTTTAAAAATCAAAGGTCCTAAATGCCATTACCTTTTCTGCTCAGCAGTTGAGCTTCAGGGCATGTGTCAGGGCCTGTAGGAGTCACCCTGGAGGAACCCACATGAGTCTCCCAAGCACAAACTTTGAGATATTCATAAGAAATAAGGAGCTTCCTGTGGCCCAACTACAATTTTCTGAGCCACCCCAGGTTTGTTTGAGATAAGAGTTCAGATTTTATAAAGTTAAATAGAAAAATGTTTCTTATGGACATTATGATCAAACATCCATTTAAAAATATTTAATATTTTTATCAAAAGGTCCAGGGCTGGGGCCTGTGGAGCCTACTGATGGTTGGCTCATATCATTCCTTCTTATTTATCTCTGGCTTTAAAAGTAAAAGTGGGACTCTACTCCAGTACAGTCTGTTTTTGCAAAGCTTTAAATCTTTAGATAAATACACAGAAAAAAAGGATCTGAGAACCCTATGTGGAATTCATTCTTAGTAAAACAGACAAAACTAGAAAGAATTAGATTGAGCTCCTTTGCTATGTAGCATGAAAAAGAATTATTTCGCGGGACAGAACAAAGCCAGTTTGTATTTTTTCTTTGGGGCACTTAACTTTATTTATGGTCTCTGTTTCTTGTCACTTCTCAGGTTATCGGGGAACTTTTAAGGCAAACGTGCAGGCTGGTTAGTTTCTCTTAATCAATGGAAGCATCATTGCATCGTAAGCCTGGATTTTGCTGTCCTGGTAGATAAAGAGGATATCATCATGTTATTTTCACATCTAACCTTTAGAAGTTAAAAAAAATATTAAAATTCCACATCCAAGGATTTTCACAGATCTCTTATCCCAGTTTGATGTATGGAGGCCAGTGTTCAATTTGATGCTCTTAGGATTAAGAACAGGTTTGGGACGTTTTGTGGTTTCACCCCACCCCAAGTGTCTAACCCACAATTCTGAGATATTTCCACAATATTCTTAGCTAGCACATTATCCTCTATCCTAGAGGCCAAGAAGAAAACCAGTGACTCACCCTTGCTTTTACAAGCCTCTCAGTACTAGGGATCTCTCAGATCAGAAGGAGGTGCAGATCTGGGTATCTCATTGTATACTGTGAAATTCTCACCGTTTTCCAAATATCAGTTGTGCTTGGTTTGATTTAAAATATAAATACCTAGCCTTTGTAAGAGATAAGGAAATTGTAACCTAAAAATTTTAAAACAACCTATTGCAGCCCAACATCTAATGACCCAACGAGCCCTTCTGGGTGGCCAAGGTGCGATTGAGTGCCTACCGGTGCTGGGAGTCCCAGGTGTCAGCCAAGCCCCCTTACGGTTTCTGTCTGAGGGCGATGCCATTTGGGGGGACATCTTATCATATGACCCACTTGCTTCCTGCCTCTCAGTGAGGAGGCTGGCACCCAGGGGCCTGCAAGGAGGTTGCACACAGAGAACACTGTTCATGCAAAGCTGTTTTGCCAAGGACCCTTCCGGCCTCTAGGCCTTGCTGCCCTCCAGTCTAGTCTCTGAACCACAACTCAAGTGATTTTGAAAAAGCACAACCCTGACCTTGTTGCTACCCTGATGAAAACCCAGATGTCACCTTGTCACTGTAAGGTTACGACTATTTATAAACAAGTATACTGCAGTGACCTCCTCCCACCCCTAATCCCTTTCGAATGAAGCCCAGATTCCAGCGTGTGCCCTGCGAGGCCCTGCCAGGCCCTGGGGGTTCGGCCCTGCTGCCTGCACCCTCAGCTGTGTCATGTCCTGCCCGCTCGGTGCTGCAGAACAGACCTCCCTTCCTGCCATCCCCTGCACCTGGCACCTTTTCCTCTGGTTCTTCTTCTCAGCCTCCAGCATGGCTTTAGCTCAGATGCCAGCTCTTATGGGGGTCCCTGACACTCCCCTCCCTGAAATCTGAGCCACAGTGCCTCAGCCCACCTCCTCCTCCAGACTCCTGTACAGAACCATCTTCAGCACGGTGCCCTCCATCCTGGCACGTGCCTGGCATGTCATGGATGCACAGTAAATATTTGTTGAATGCATCTACGCAAAGTTACAGTCTTTTCCCAGGTGGGGCTCGGAGACAGAAAAAAATGGCTGAGAGCTGTTGGTTTTGTTTCCTTTCTATGAGTTTTTTCTGAAAGTGGTGTCATTTAAGAATTTGTGTGCATGTGTGTGAATGCTTTACTATCCTTCAGTATCTGCTGTTTTACAAAGGGTCTCTCTTGATCTAGGGCTATCAAGGCTGAACATCAGATAACAAAAAGCCGTGGAAATGGTTTACTTGGCTTTGGAGTGGTGAAGCAAATGAATGGATTTCCCACTTCCATCATGATCCGAAGTATACTTGTTTATAAACAGTGATGAAGTATTTCCCCCTAGTTTTTTAATTTTTATTTTTTTCTTCTTAGAACATCTTGTCTGGGGAAAGTGGGAGGAGCACTTGGAAAACTGTCGCTTGAAACACCCATTAACTGAAAAACGGTGTTAAGGGAAATATATGCCTCATGCAGTTTAGTTATCTTACATATGGGATGCATTTTACTCAAGTCAAAAAGTTTCTGAAGAAAAGAATCCCATAAATATACAAACTGCTTTATTTTGTTATTCGACTCAATTCAAAAATGCCACAGGGAATTTAATATAAGAAATGTTAGCTTTTGAAGACCACACCTAAAATGTTATTACTGTTGGCATATTTATTGAAACATGTAGCATACATGATTGATTTATTTCCATGCTGTCTGAGCTCATGTTTAAGTCTTGATTCCAGTTCAAGGCTGAGTTGTACCTTTGGAATCTTATTTGAAAGATTTTTTTTTTTTTTTTACAATATGAGAATAGGTTCATTTTGATTTTTGTTTCCGCAAGTAGCAGCACTTCTCTTGGAACTATCTTTTTATGGAAAAAGTGTTAAATTAGATAATGATGATCAGAGGGTTTTCTGGAAGACTCTGTCTCAGAAGTATATGCCAGTCGTTTTGCCCTCACTGGCTCAGACCCCCACAGGCAGGACCACCTGGGTCCGGGTCAAGAACATACATAAAACACGTGGTCTGGTCACATGGCATGCTACTTATCCCGAATGTAAAAACAGGTCTTGTAGGATCTTAGTTTGCGTTCAGAATCCTAGGCTTGTGTGAAATTTGCATGCAGCTTACAGTTTCTGCTGTTTCTTTGCCAACACTGGACCAAAATGCAGTTAAAGAGAAGATAAGCCCCTGGCAGGCTGAATGGAAAACACATAATAAGAGGAGTATCTTACAACTAAACCAGGATCTCTTTTCACCAACTCCGAGCCACCTCTGACATGACGGGGGGTCCTTGGGGAAATGCTCTGGACTTGCGTCAAATGAAGAAAGTATTCCAGCAAAGTTAGATTGTGAGAATTCCTTTTCTTGAAAGAAGCCCTTTGTGGGAAGGAGGGGGAGGGAGGGGGGACTTGGAGCCCGGCTGACAGCCTGGGGAGGCCTGCCCTCTCCTGCAAAACAGCCCACTCAGGCTCCCGCGTCCCGGGACCACCGT
>VBSM01003143.1:1146448-1163014 GCA_008086735.1 Cheirogaleus medius
AAAAAAAAAAAAAAAAATTCAAAATTACCCTTGAAAATTTCTGAGGGAGGCACTGAGTTACAAACCGATTTATTGACATTCATCTCTCAATGATCCCCCACTCTGTGTCCCCCCAGTATTGTAGCTGATCACTGTTTCTTCTGTTGGGCAATAAATTAGGTAGTTGACTTGCCTATAGGGGCCATGTGAGAAAGAAATACATACTAAATAGGAGAGATGTTTTCCCTGTAAAACCCACAGTGAGGAGGTAGGAAGGCGTGGAAAGAAAACACAACGGAGCGAAGACCACATGCATACTCATCTCCCAGTTCACATTTACTCAGGCTCTTTATTGGTCATTGCGGGAGAATCGCCTGCACTATTGAAATGGCTATTCTTCCTTTTCCTGCCCAGCCCTCCAGCGTCACCTGCACCCCCTCCATGCTGGCTGGAAATTGAAGGTGTGTCTGATGTTGCTCCATTTTCAACCCACCAGGAGATTTCGTGATGGCAGGGAGCTGGTGCCTACAGTGTCTGCTGTTTCTGTGTTAAATGAAATGAAATATTTAGAAAGAGATAACAAAAGGGAAAGAAAATAACAATCGTAGGTGTTTCAAGAGGTGTGACATGGGTGATATCAGTTCAGGAGCTGAGCAGTGACTCCACCCAGGTGAAACTGATCAAGGATAGCTGCCTGGAGGGTTTGGGATTTGAAATGACCTCTGACAATGGGGTTGAATTAAATAGGAAGACGGAATCTAAAAGATACAAGGACTGAATAAATGGAGGCAAGAAGTAAGTTGTGGCCCTAGAATTCTGTGTAGACCAGTCAGTTAAGAAGCTTAGTAGACCAAAAGTAGAAAAAGTTCATAATTAATCCAAGAGTGGGACTAAGCTGAAATAAAATCTTATACTTCTAGCATTTTTTATCTATTTTGCTTTTTTACCACCTATCCTTTCTGACTTCTCAATTCCTACTAAGCTTCTCTTTCTGGACTTTGCTTGGGTTAGAAATCTATTGGTTCAATATTCCTGGGTAGGATCTCGGGTGGAATAATTCCTGAAATTGAGGTTCTCTGTGACTAATGTGGACAAGTCCACTATCTCAGTCAAATGTGGCACAAATAGGTAAAAAAAAAAATTTGCTTCAAAATATACAGGGCAAAACCAAAGTGAAGGTGATTTCTATATATATTTTTTCAATTGCGTATTTACAGGGAAAAATAATTTTTCAAAAAAGGGAACTGTCCTGGGTGGGTGGTGTTGATTTGGGCCGTTGAGATAATTCAAATCCTGAAGATGGTTTAGTTATCACAAAAGTGTTAACCGGTGGAGAATGCAGTCAAGTTCCAAACATTTCTCAGGGTCCTAATGATAGAGCAAATGCAATAATCAGCAGCACATTTCCTGCATTACTATGCAAATCATGCTAGCACTAAATTAATAGTTGTCATTTGTTGTGTTTCCTGGTTTCTCTTATCCCTTTCATTTTGGTATCAGAGATTAAGAAAAAAGGCATGCTTCTATTATCAGTCAACTTCTGACTACATGGATTTTCGCTCTTTTTGGCCAAGCTCTAGTTCACTGACACAGACTTAATGGAAAGAAATGATAGTACTATTAAAAAATAATTAGGGACTTAAAATAGCAGGCACATTTTTAACCACCATGGTTATAATAGAGATGGGTTATGATTAGAACTGTAAGTGTGAATTATCTCTTTCTGCTGTTGGGAGGAGACGGAGGAGTATACCTCGATTCTGAATGATATTTTTTCTTTTTCAAATGATTTTTGGCTAGAGCCATAATTCAGAGAGGAATTTGCTGTGGCATGCTCTAATAAGCCCGTGGAATGGCTTATCGGTGATTCCCAAGGTGGGTGGGGAAGGGGAGCTGCACAGCAGAAGGGGCGGGAGGGCATTTTCAATAGACACCCTTTCCTGGAGATCCTGATGTGCTCCCAAAGGGGAGGACCATTCCCCTTACTCCTTGCCAATGTGAACAGCTTCTATTAATGGGATATATTAATATAATATTTTTAGCTATCTTGGGGATTAACAGGAGTTGGGAACTACTGCCTTGAATAAATTTTTATAACTAAAAGAACTAGGCCACTGTTACTTAACTCTCCTGTTACTTATAGGGTAAGTTTAGCTACCAATTATTGAATATTCATATGTGCTAGGTCTTTGCACCTAATGTATGCTAGATGCTCGCATACATTATGTCTAATCTAAATATTCTCATTTTAAAGATGAGGAAGTAAAGGCTTGACAAAATGTATTGTCCAAAACCACCTGTTAAGTAGCATGGCAGCGATTTATATCCCACACTTTCTGGCTCCCAAGCTAAATCAACAAAGTCACAACTGGGGCATGGGCCTGTAAAGGACATCTGTTCTTACCTGCCACCATCTCTTTCTGTCATAGGGTAGCAGCATCCTGACTTTCCTTGGGCGATCTTTCCTCTCTCACTTCCAGGTCCTGTGGCTCTAGTGGGGCCAGCTCCACCACCGACTCCAGGGATGGACGCTTTCCCGAGCTCAGCCAGCCAAGCAGCACATTCTGTAACCCCAGGCAAAGTGATGGGTCCAGGGATGGGCACGTGACCTAAACAGGGGAATTGGAGTCAATCCCAGGATTTAGGCTGAAACTTGAGAAAAAGTCCACTGAGATTGCTAAGACAGAGCATAAGCATGGAGCTTCTTGAAGCTTCTTCCTGATTGTAGCCAATACGTTTATATTATTTGGGCTTCTCCCAAGAAATTGAACCAGTAGGAGATACACACACATGCACGTGCACACACACACACACACACACAAACAGCCATGTGCTGCATGAACCGTGTTTGGGTCAGTGACTGTCCACATAAATGATGGTGGTCCCATAAAATTATAATACATATTTTTACCATACCTTTTCTATGTTTAGATACACAAATACCATTGTGTTATAATTGCCTACAGTATGCAGTACAGTAACATACTGTACAGATTTGTAGCCTAGGAACAATAGGCTATGCTATATAGCCTAGGGGTTTAGTGAGGTATACCATCTAGGCTTGTATAATAAGTACACTCTATGATATTCATACAACAATGAAGGCTGAGAAGTCCCAAGATCTGCAGTTGGCAAGTTGGAGACCCAGGAGAGCCAATGGTATAATGACCCATGTCCTAGATCAAGTCAGTCCAGGGGGAGGAGTTTCCTCTTACCCACTGGAGGATCAGCCATTGTGTTCTAGTCAGGCCTTCAAGATATTGCATGAAGCCCACCCAGAGTAAGGTTTAACTAAATATCTGGGCACCCTGTGGCCCAGTCAAGTTGACCTATAATGGAACCATCACAGCCTTAGAGAGCAGAGCTGACTGATGCAATAAGACTGATGACACACGTCTTTGATGACTCTAGATCTGGCCATGCCTCATTCTCTACCTCTGGTCTTTTCAGTTACAGGAGCCTATAAAATCTCAGCTTTCTGCCCCCTTCTGCGGGCAGGAGGGAGGTGTTCTTACTAATGTGAACTCCTTGCCACCCAATATCTCCAAGTCTTTAAACAGCCTTAATGAAATTGGTATAAGTGGGGAGCTGAGCATATGCCCACTGTATTAAAATGCGTTGACAACACGTGAAGGTGCAATTGCTGGTGCCCATGTCGTGTGTTCCTGCTGAGGCCAGGATTAATGGCACAGCCCACAAAGCAGACACATTGTTTCTGGGCTTCTCACACAACGGCATCCCTGTGTAGGTGGCGATCACAACCCATGGGAAACCCAGATTCCGAAAACCTCCACACCCCAAATTTTCTGGGAAATAGAGCCCTCCATGAATGCATTGCTGCCACTGGGAATGGGGCATGAGCGGTAGTGGTTCCCTCTGGCCTGGGTGTCTAGGACAGGAGAGGGTGGCGAGAGCGATGGACTCCCCACCCCAACACTCCCATCTCTACCGCTTAAGAAAGCAGAAGGGAATAAAAATGAGTGAAACAGGTCATTAGCAGCCAATCTGCAATCTGCTATAATTTTTTTGTTCTTTAAACTTAATAACGTGGTGATTGAACTCTTACCAGCCAACATTACTTAAGTTATAACTCACAAATAAATTTGACTCAGCAGTGGGTCATGACACTGCAGATGAGAATTGCTGGCGTAGGGTGGTATTTTATAGAAGAGACTGGGCCACCATGTCTAAACATACCTGGGAATCTGCTCCTTTAAACGATCAAATTATCCTTAGAATTTCAGAGTGAACCTCCATTTCCTTCCATAAATGGGTATAATATTAGGATTGGAGATAATATGAGGAAGCATCTAGCCTGCAGACACTCAGTAAATGGAAGCTAGTCCTACCTTATGAGACATACAGTGGTGTGGTCTTCTGAAAGCATTATTGAGCACCAAGTTTGTGCTGTGCGTCCTGCCTGGGTGTCGTGGGGAAAGTGAAGGTAAATTGGGCATAATCCATGCTCTCCTGGAGCTCACCCGTCACGAGGGAAACAAACACATGCCTGAGGAATTCCACTGTGCATGGAAGGGGCGGAGGAAGTTCCGTGGGAGTGGAGCTAGCAGGGGAGGGTGGCAAATGTTTGCACTGAGCCAATGGGTACTGTATGATGCCTAGAAGCCCCCCCAAAACCAGGCCCTGCCATTCTACCTTAATACAGTTAGGACTGCAGAAAGAGATTCATCTTTTTATTCTTTTTGGTAAATCAGGTTTGGCTGAGGGGAACAGAAAGCCATTTCTTGGTGCTTCCAAAGGAGCAAAAAGAAAATTACAAGGGTGTGAGCTGCGGTGATTACAAAGAAGTTGAGACACGAGCCTCTATCAAATGCATATGTTCCCCGGCTAGGTATAATCCGTCTCAGCCTTCACTGCACACACGCAGCCAGACTGCAGCCACGTAGACAGGGCTTGCCAGCAGACAGCCAGCTGGAGGGCTGCTCAGAGCACTGGGCTCCTTTCTTCCTTTAACGGTTTTTGCCCCTGTAGAAGGGAACTAAGGCCGGGCGCGGTGACTCACGCCTGTGATCCTAGCACTCTGGGAGGCTGAGGCGGGAGCATCACTTGAGCTCAGGAGTTCAAGACCCCTGAGCAAGAGCAAGACCTCATCTCTACAAAAAATGGAAAAATTAGCCGGGCATGGTGGCGCATGCCTGTAGTCCCAGCTACTCGGTAGGCTGAGGCAGGAGGATCACTTGAGCCCAGGAGTTTGACATTGCAGTGAGCTATCATGATGCCACTGCACTCTAGTGGAGGTGACAGAGCAAGACTCCATCTCCAAAAAAATAAATAAATAAAATAAATTTCAAAAATTTTTAAAAAAGAAGGAAACTAAATGCTTTCCTTTCTTATGACTGTAACAATTAAATGAGTGACTAAAGGCCCCCTGCTCCTGGGTGCTGCCCACCCACTGGAGAGGGCATTATCTAACTCTGTTGTCTGGCTGGGATGGTGACCTGGGAGCCTGATCACTGGTCTGGAGCTTGAGCTTGTTGCATGGCTGCTTCACGTGCAGGCTGTGTTTGGACTGAATCCAGCCATGTCTTTCCCCGAAGCTGCACAGTGCAGCCTCTGAGGCTGGAGAAAACCTTGCTCCATCCAAGTTCTGTGTGGAGGAAAAGGCTGAAACAATGGCCCATGTGGAGCAGTGATCTGTGGGGCAGTTGCCAGTGCCTGGTCCGGAGGTAATGACACTTTGTGTGAGCCCTTTGCTGAGTAGCTGCATGATTAATGTGCCAACTCGAACACAACTGGACAGCCTTGGTCCTGAAATTGGGTCAGAGCAGGGCAGTCCCAAAGGTAGGCAGGCATTGTTACAATACTGGGACAAGGAAAAGCTCAGGCTGTTAACAGCCCCGCACCCTTCTCACTAAGGGAAAGGGACTTGCATTGTTGGAGCGCCGAGTTTGATGGCAATACACTAGATGCTTTCAGTAAGTGATTTAACCTGGGCCCATAACAATGTAGAAAGTGGATATTATTTCCATTTTGCAGTTGCAGCAGACACTCAGAGGTTAGGGGTATTGCCTGAGGCATTTGCAGTAATAAGCCCAGAAGAACCAGGATCCAAGAACCTTGCAGACCAATGCCATTCTCACATGCTCCCTTCCACAGTGACACTGTGTGAGGTCACAGACCAGGTTTGTTGTTTTTATTGTTGTTCATTCTGTGTTTAGCTGAGTATCAATTCCTCCAGAAATATTCATGGAAGACCAAAGAGCTGTGTTTGTAGGCATGATCCTGTGCCAGGCATAATATGGACAGAGTCCTGAGACCCCACAGAGTGGGGATGCTAGAATCCAGTAAATGAGATGTCCACAAACATGTATGGATCTTCTGCTGTTGTGAGGACCCATGCTGAGAGCCACAATGCAAGGTAAGCAGAGCCCCTCATTGCACAAGGCCAGGAGGCACCTTTCACAATGCAAGTGTGTGGAATGGAGTTGGAAGGAGAATCCTCACCAGCAGGTCTCTGAGCTCCCCGCTCTGTGAAAGTCAGAGCATTGCTGCAGTGATCAATTTTCTCCATTTAAGCTCTTGGTTAGGTATCATTTGAAGAACAGATGCTGTGATTTAAAATATAGTCAGCCTTCATGTTTTTTAGATACTGTTTTTTTAGATGCTACTTAGATTTCTTCTTTTTTAGAAGCTGAGGTCCAGGTGATTTGCAATGACACACCCAAGATCACCCAGTGTTTAGTGGCAGATCCAGAACTACCCCCTAGATTGTGGGGAAAAGTCCAAGGTCTCCTTCTTTCCATCCATTCCTTCTGAATGCTGAATTGTAAGGTCCCCTCCTGGCAAGGCATGGCTGCAGAAAGACCCTTAGGAGGCATCATTGATCTGTCTTGTGAGAAAACCCAAGTTCCCGTGATAACAGTGGTAGTTTACCAACTCACTGGGGACTTACTCCAGGCAAAGACTGTTTGAGGTGACTTCCAAGCCTCATCTCACTTAGTCCCGGCTGAAATCCTATAGGAAAAGCAACATTCTTATCACCATTTTGCAAAAGAAAAAAATGAATGACCGCAGTTAACCCACTGAGACCCTGGACAGTAAGACTGTTTCTCCCTAACCATTGCACTTGAGTGCTACAGTAATGCAACCATCTTTTCTGTACATTTTGCATTTCTTCCGGTTACAGCATATATTTTGTAATCTGGAGAGGCATGCTTGAAAGAGGATAGACCGAGAGATCCTGTTTATTATTTCGGCAACAGTTTCAGTGATGACTTTCATATGAACCTTATCAGCGTCAAACCAGAGTTTACTAACACTTTGCTAACTTATAAACAGGCTCCCAAACACTTACTTTCGTGCTTATACAAAGCAACACATGTAAACATTTCAAAACATCTCTGGTGGGCAATTAATTTCTTTCCTTTGGGAAAATATCCGATTGATGATAATAATAATGTGGTGCATATTTTGGAGATAAATAATATTAAAATGGGTAGTTTTGGTCTCTTTCAGGAATTTTTGGGTGCTTAGAAATTGTCATTAAATTTCTGTCTACTTAGAGATCCATTTCTCAGCATGCCCTGAGGAGCATGCTCAGGAATTTGAGATGGATGAAGGGGGACCAGGCATGAGGTTTTTTTGGTTTATTTGGAAATTCTATGTTTTCTGGAGAGGAGAAGACTTTTTTTTTGGAATGTTCTTTGTTTTTTTCTAAAGTCCTGTGCCGTACTTTTAAGAACCCTCTCTGCAGCTACTTCCAGATTTCTTCCTTGATGTTTCTATTTTCTTTTTCATCTTTCCTCTCTCTCATCTTTCTCTATGGGAAAGGTAGACTGCGACGGTGTCCAGTGCTGGCAGACAGAGAAGGGGAGCAGATTTATCATGGCTTTATTAACCCAGTGCTTCCAAAAAAAGAAGCATTCCCATCTCAGCATCCTCCCTAGATCTGCCGTCCATCTGTGAAATCCTCAAAGATGTCTCTTCCAGACATAAAGATGTGTCATTATGGCTTGTTTTTCTCTAGTTACATTAAGATAACACCAGTCCTCAGTTAAGCACCAGACAACACTTTTGGTTAAGTGCTTCAAGAAGACACTAACAAATTCAAACCTATGATTACTGATTTTAATGGAGCATACTTATCAGCAATTTTTAAAACATTTTCCCTCTGGATTCCTGGGGATGGACACTGGGAAAGCCTTTAAGATATTTACTAAGTCTCACTTTTTTTCTTGGTGCACAGTAGGATGGCACTTCCCTCCCCCGCTTGTGACTTGATTTGGCCCATGAAATGTGAGTGTCAGAGCGAGGGCTGGAGTGTGATGTACACATTCTCTCTCCCTCTGCCATGGCAACCAGCAACATTTTAGGTGAAGACTCCATCAGCGGGGGACACCCTGCTTATCTGTGATGGCTGGACACCATGTGGTATATGTAGTAGGTGGGCGGGGTTCCAGGCCTGGGTGTCCCTCTGTGGGAATTTCTTGACTAGATGACAGTCGCCTTCCAAGGTTCCTTTCTATTCTTAATTCCCACTTGCTATCAAATTTTAAGTTGGAAGTTGACTTTGGCGTCTTGCTACGTGATGCCTCCTTAGCATGTTTTCTGACTTATACTCAAAGATCCAGGAGCAGATTTTGCCTCTGCCTCTTATTAGACAAGTCACGTAACCTTCCTGAACCCAATTCTGAAAATCTGAAAGGTGAGTGGTCACAATCTCAATCTCTTTCATGACAGTTTTGTAGAATCTTAAAGTCAAAGCAAAGCAAGTCAGAGCACCAATCTTAAAGTCAAAGTTGGTGCTCGTGGAAGTGCAGTGCAGCCTTCTAGACATGAAAAATGGTGTCATCCCCACTGTGTCAGCACTTCTTGCTACAGAGACATACGCATGCCTGCCAGCCCTGGTTGCTGGGATGGGTGGCCCAGGGGTTGGTGTAGATGGTGCACACATTCTGTTTGGGCCAAAGACTATGATGCCTCACTGGATGGAAGAAACTCTTTCTGAACTTGGGGATTGAAGGCTCCATGTCTAAACTGAATAGTGCTACTTGCGGTTGAACTCTCTGTTCCAAACACACGTTTTACATCTTGGCTCACCCATTTGCAAAGCACCCAAAATATCTACATCATCTGGCCGAAGCTTTATAAAATGATGTCTAAAGAAACACTGTAGGGGCAGAAGAGACACAGAGGCACCTGACAGTGGCACTGGTCCTTTCTCCATCTGAGAGTGCTCAAGATCCCCTTTGGTCAGTTGGTCCTGCAGTGTCCTGTCCGTGTGGTTTCCAATCCCAGGAATCCATCCTTCTGGCCATTGCCAATCAGTGCGAGGCCAGGCAGAATTTACCCATTTCTGAAGATCTGCCTTCCCTAGCGGATAGATTCCCTTTCTTGGACCCATCTCTACTAATTTCTATAAATCAATCTTTTGCTGTGTAGAAAAAAAAGGAGCATGGCATTTTAATTTTTATGTATCTTTTTCTTTTAGGTGATAAGAATTCTTTCTATTTTCGTTCACTTGGTATTACACAGAGATTCTGAAAAACTCAGTTCTTCAATTCTTTCCTCCTTCCTTTTCTCCCTCCTTCCCTGTGGCATTTTGACTGTCTGCTTTATTTGGGGAAGCCGCACACTGGACATTTTCCAAAGCAGCCCCTGAGAAAAGGATGGGGGTAACTCCCATGGATATAATGGGCTTCTCTTCAGGACTCTTCTGAGCAAGCATCGTTGGGACAGGTTGCTCTGGCATTCGAGAGTGCAGTTAAAGAGCTTGCGCTGGGATGTCAGGCCACAACTGATTCATTCATAAGTGTGGCCGCAGTGCACAGAGAGAAACCCTTTCCCTGCCCTGGGGCCCCCACCCCAGCCAAACAGTTACAGCTTATCTTTAAGAAGATTAGAGGACTCTGGCTCATGGCAGGCTTTCTTTCTATGCCAAAAGGCCTGGCAGATCAAAGTCCACATTACTTCACAGGGCTGGTGGCTTATCTCCTGCCTGTCCTAAGACCACTGACCTCTCAATTAAGGTTTTAACAACAATTTTTCTTTGGGGAGGAAATGCGTATGGGCTGGAGGACAGTTTACACTACCAGACCTCCGGCTCTGACCCCCTGGCTGTGTGGCGTGTCAGGACCGCTTGCCATGCAATTAGGCGACGGTTTTCAGTTTCCTTATAAAGAAAAAAATGTTATTTTTACAGAAAATATCTTCAAATGTCCTAAAGCATTCTATTTTTCATATCTAATGAGGTGACAGCGGAATTTGTGAGATGAGCAGGACTTTATCAAGCATTAATGCTAACCCTCCTCCCACATCCAGAGCTCTGTGGCGCGTCCGAGGAGACATTGATAATCCAAAGCTTTGTGTGATGGACTGACACATCTCTGCACATTCTTTTGCTTCCTCCAGGAGACCTGCCCCTCACCACCCGTATTGTTTCAGTCTCCTTGGAGGGTACTTCAAAACATAGCTTGTGAGTGTACAGGTTTTGAGTTGATTAAATTTAAATTGAATGCTCACGAGAATTATTTTGCAGCCTGGCACTGAAAATTTCCCTGAAAGATGTGTTTTTCAGACAGATTCTCCAAGTCAGTGAATTATGAATATACACTTTTTTTCAAACTAGCAGATAAGTTCCTATTATTGAATGTCTGTGCCAGTTACCCTGGAAGATACCATAGGAAAATAAAACACGTCTCTCCCCTTGAGAAGCTTGCGATGTAATTACGGAGATAGCAACACCAGGACTGTGATTCATTAAGTGTTAGACTATTGCAAGAGACTAGAGCTCAGGCTCTGAATCCAACAGACCTGGATGTGAATCTCAGCTTTGCTCCCTATCACCTGTGCACATTCAGGGAGATTAGTCAACTTCTTGAGCCTCAGTTTCTCTGAGAGAAACATCCTCACACTATCTCACAGGGTTGTGTGTGGCATATGGCAAATAGTCAATAAATGGTAACTTCTATTGTTTTACTATTATTGTGTAAATTATGAAAAGTTGGTTATAAAAGAATTTACTGAAAGGCAGACGGGAAGCCTTTCCTGGGGCAGAAGCACACAGGAGCACATTGAGGGGGACAACTGGTAAACCCTCAAACCACTTGCTGGCCATGGATTTTACACCCACTTTCCTGGTCGTTCATATCTCATCTGCCTGCACGACTTGCCGAGAATTAGTAAGGGAGCCACGAAGTTAGTTTGCTGTATCTATTACAGATGAGGGTCAGTTGTTATTTCCATCATAAAATCCATGTTTCATGGGTCTAAAGCTCGGAATTTAAAATGACACGGGGCTTAAACTCTACTTAACGCTTTTGATTTAAAACCTACTCGGAGGACAAGAGTTCTTAAGTTCACATGGTGGGTAATACCGTGGCAGGCTCTTTGGTATAAGTTACCTTTGAAAATGAATTCTGTATCTGGCTTTGCACAGCCAGCCTTTCCAATGACAAATAGCTTTAAACAAAGGGTCATAAAAAATCAACACTTTTAAGAAGCAAATAATCAGCCATATTTGTGTTCTCTATGGGAGGATGCCTGGTGCCCTGGGAGGGTTTCGCTTTCATGCACTTTAATGATGACTTTCCAAAATGGCTACTTTAGAAAAGGGCACTTCAGGCAGAGGAAGGAGAAACAATTTTTACTACTTTCTTAGTCTCTAGAGGTATATATTTAATTCATTTATATTTTTTATATGGAATTTTATTTTAAAGGTAAAAATGCATTATATACAGTATCAGTAAATACTTCTATGCTTTGGCTTATGCATCAAAGACATACTACAACTAAATATGCATCTGTTAGCAAACTGATCCGAAAGCATTTTATTTAAAATAACAAGATAAATATCCCACAGGAAGTATCTGATGGCCACGATCAGCAAGGAATTTTAAGTTTTTGTTAAAAAAAAATTGTTGTGATTTTAACTTTGGAGACATGAAGATGCTTAGAGAATTTTCCAAGGGAAGATTGGGAGAATTTGAAACGCCTCCAGGAAATGCTCACGACCTAGTTGAAAAATGTAAAGCTCCATAGTGTTTAATATTGCCATGTAAACCCTTCTGGTAACATCCAGGCAAAGGGAATGGGGACAGAGAACAACAATGGGGCTGCATCTTCATTTACTTGCAGACACGGGTATCTCCATAGCCTCTTAGTCTTCACTTTCCAGGGTTCAATGAATACATCTTCTTACCTCAGGCTGTCTTCATGATTACACTGAAATTCTAAGAAAAGCTATCAAAAGGTTTAGGCAGGGCTGAGAAGAGAGTTTAGTTTAATAATTCCACTGGTGAATTGGCTTCCACTGACTCATGCTGGTAGCAAGGGGCTGAAACTGCTCGCAGACTAGTGGATTTCTATGGATATGAAGGCAAAGGTATCCTAGTTTCTTTCTGGGATAGATTGAAAAATAATGGCTATGATATAAAGCAGCTCCCCCTAGACCACTTCCCAGAAGTGGAATCTATTGCCCCACCCTGAACCTAGTCTGGCCTCGTAGCTTGCTTTGACCAGCAGAGCATGGCAGAAGTTGTATAAGTTCTGGAGCCCAGGCCTCAAGGCGTCACATAGCTTCTGCCTTTGTCCTCTTGGAATATTCCAGCTACATGTAAGGAGACCTGAGCTAGATTACTAAATAATGAGAGACCACATGGAGAGAAAGGCCAAGGTGACAGCCGGCACCAAAGCCCTAGGCATGGGAGTGAGTCACCTTAGACCCTCCAGCCCCAGCTGAGCCACCAGCTGACTGCAGCTGTCTGCAACAGTAAGCCCGATTAAACCAGCAGCAGATTATCCCAGTCAATCCCCAGAGTCATGAGAAACAATAAATTGTGGTTTTAAGTCAGGGGTCCATGGCCCAAATCTGACCTGGCACATGTTTTGAAAATATAGTTATAGTAGAACACCACCACCACACTCATTCATTTGCATATTATTTACGGCTGCTGTTATGCTACAACAGAGTTGAGTAGTTGCCAAAGAGACCATATGGCCCACAAAGTCCAAAACAGTACTCTCTTGCCCTTTACAGAAGTTTACCTGCCCATGTCTTGAGCCACTAAGTTTTAGGGGTGTTTTGGTGTGCAGAAATAAATGACATGTAGAAGTTGGGTTATTAGAGTCCTCCAAAGACACAGAATCAATAGGATGGATAGATAGACAGACAGATAGACAGATATATATAAAGAGATTTATTATAAAGAATTTCACTAATGTGATTATGAAGGCTGAGGCATCCCAAGATCTGCAGTTGACAAGCCGGAGACCTAGCAGAATTGATGGTGTAGTTCCAGTCTGAATCCAAAGGCCCGAAACCCATGAGAATTCATAACATAAGTTTTGGGCTTAAGACCCAAAAAAGCTGATGTTTCAGTTCAAGTCTGAAGGCAGGCAAAGACTGATGTTCTAGTTCAAGGTAGTTAGGCAGAAGGAGTTTCTTCTTATTCAAAGGAGGGTCAGTCTTTTTGTTCTATTTGGGACTTAAAACTGATTAGATGAGGCCCACTTGTACTAGGGAGGACAATCTGCTTCACTCAGTCTGCCATTTCAAATATCAATGTTATCCAGAAACTCCCTCACAGACACACTCAGAATAATGTCTGTCCAAATATCTGGGCACCCCGTGGCCAGTCAAGTTGACACATCAAAGCTGATCATCACATTGGAGGCTGGAGAAAAGACAGCCCAGGTTAGGAAGTGGTGGACAACAGTCCAAACCTTCATTCGTGGTAAGTTGGAAAATAGACTACCCACTGAATTCATAGATCTGGCTAAGGAAACCTCTAGACAGAATATCAAAAGTGCCAATTGACTTCTGGCTGCTTATGATACGTACAGGAAGAGAGAAATGAGCTAAAGTAGGAGCCGTTTAGTTCACAAGAAGAATTAAGGGAAATATAAAAGGTCCAGGACACCGTTGATCAGAAGACCGTCTCTCATGCCCAGTACACACACTTCCCATCCCAGGCAGTAGAAAATGTTCCAAGCAAAACAAGGCCTGGGGCTAAAAATCCATCAAGGTTTTATTTGCAAGATCCTTTCTTAAGACCTCAGAAAACTGTAATCTGGTGCCTAACCGACCCTCCCAACTAGACAAAAGGGCTTCTAAGAATCTGAAGGCGTATCCCACAGAAGGTTCACACTCAGCCCAAAGGAGAGAAAAAATCTGTCTCAAAAAAGAATAATAGATGTGATTTGGGGAACATAGAACTAAGTCCAGTCAGAGTCAAGGGAAACTACACAGTTTCAAAGACATTGCATTGTTGAAAATATCCCAAACTTGAACTAAAAGGGGCAGAGACAGTTCAAAATGCAAAGATCTTCTGGTCTTCCAACGTTTTATGGGCAGAAAGCAGGCAGAGAGGACTACTCCATTGCAGATATGTGCCGTTTCTTGTGGGAAAGGCAGGACAACTGAGAAGGCAGAGCCAGGATCCCAGAGCATGGAACCAGGAGTCAAGGAGAACAGGGTTGTGGAACCACCCAGGGGAGCAGAGTGGACCCTCATCAAGGAGCAATTTGTGCCTGGCTGGATTTCAGAATGCCACGGACCAGCAACTGCCATGTGCCTCCCATTCTTCTCCTTTTTGAATGGAATTGTCCACTGTGGTCATCCTGTCCCTGTGTCACCACGTATTTTGCTACATAGGGGCCGGGAACATGTCTCTTTAGTTTACCGGCCTCTGATTTCAGGGGAGTGCGTCTAAAGAGCTGCACCCGAGGAAAAGCATTCAGAGGTCTCATCTGTATCTGCAGTGAGAGCACCAAGGCTTTGGCACCATGACCGACACTATAATGGGATAAGACTTTTGGGCAAGGGGAGAACATATTTTGCATGTGGAAACAATGAAAACGATTTTCCAACTCCTCCTATTAGAAGATGGAATCTATTTCATCACCCCTTATACCTAAGACTGGCCTTGTGACTTGCTTTGACCAACAGAATGTGGCAGAAGTGACATAAAGTAGTTCCAGGGCTTAGGCGTCCTGAGAACTTACGACAGTTGCCTTTGGCATCTTGGAACGCAATTGCCACCGTGTCAGAAAGCCTAGCTAGATACTGAATGAGGAGAGAGTACATGCAGAGAGGGACCCAGCCAAGTCCCAAAGTCCTAGGCAGGTGAGTTAGGTCACCTTAGACCCCCCAGCCCCAGCTGAGGGGCCAGCTTCCTGAGGCCACATGAACAAGCCCGGGTAAGACTAGAAAAACAGCCACCCAGTCAACTTGCAGAGCCAGGAGAGGCAATACGTTGCGCTTTTAAGCAACTATATTTTGGGTGGTTTGTTACTCAGCAATAAATAACTGACACACTTTCCAACCAATTATTTTTACATTCACATCCAAGTGAAGGAAATTCAGGAAGAACAGCATATGTAAACTTTCCACCTATTAAAGTAATTATTGCATACAGATTTCAATATAACTCCTTTCCTTCTGTTAAAATCGACCATAGTCACAGGCACTATACCAATCTGAATATAAATCCAGGATCGTAAAAACAGATTTGGATTCAACAGCTGAACAGAACAGTTCTAAACCCACAAATATGTCATTTGTTTATTTTTATTAATAAATATACACTTGCATAGTTATTATTTTAAAATGACCCCAGGGACCTTCCTTCCAAATTAGGAGTGAGAGTTTTTGTGCTAGACCTACTTGGGGCAACTTTGAGAGAAATACTTAACTCAGAAAATATTGGTTAGCCACGCTAGCTGAGAAAAACATTAGTCAGCTGTAACAACATTGTCACAGCAATGAAGGCAGAGGGGAATTTGGGGTCATTGTTTTAAAACGCAGCTGACTGCAATATTTGCTACTAGAAAATTAAAATAGAACTCGATGTTTGAACAAAAGTCTCTGTGAGTGAATAGAGCTTTCTTCCTCTCATTGAAGAAAAAAATTCATATAAGCAGTGATGAATTTCCTTGTCACTGCATTTTAACAGAATGAGGGCACATAGAAGCTATAGGAATGTTCAGCCAGCCTCCGGGGGTTTCGTGTGTTTACTGGCATCCTGCCCATGGCTGCAACTCATGCAAGTCGTTTGGGTTTGTGTCTCTGTTTCTGTTTGTGAGAAGACACAACTTTCCCCCTCAGGGCTTGTGCCATTTGAACCTGTGGCTGTTCTTAGCATGGAAGAGCTAACGGACGGCTCTAGGATGAAATGCCATTTCAAAGATTCCTTTGGCATTACTCATTCTTCCTTACTAGGGTTCAAAGTGCAACTCTGCTGCTTGCTGCGAGACCTTGAGCAAATCCTAACCCCTCCCTGAATCTCAGGGTTTCATCTATGATGGGTACACCTTAAATGGTGCCTGGCGTGCATTTAATAACAGTACTTCTCTTATAGGGTTTTTAAGAGGACTTCGTATGCTGATATTTGTAAAGCTCTTAGAACACTGGTTTGCACACATAAGAGTTTGTTAAATAAATAAAAATCTAGATTATGTTGCAATCATTGGATGCCAGACCTCAGGGGTTTGTTTTCAGTTGTGAAAATGAAGCACACAGGGTCCAAAACCCCTTCACCTCTGACCAAGACCAGTAGTCAAAATGCAACTATGCCCTGGGATTCCATGCAATATATGCACATGGATGCCTTCTGTGTGCACCATGCATGG
>VBSM01003143.1:1163114-1229517 GCA_008086735.1 Cheirogaleus medius
TCCATGCAACCCATGCACATGGGTGCCTTCTGTGTGCACCATGCATGGTATTCCATGCAACCCATGCACATGTGTGCCTTCTGTGTGCACTGTGCGAGGCACTCCAGGTTGCACAGGGGCACATGAGCAGTTAAGAAGAGGAGAGATGAACAGACTGCTACTTGGGTGGCCAAGGACTGCCTCTATTGTGGACACTGGTTTCTTCCACTTACTTCGAGGAGCTACCCACTCCCGAGGGATACAGCATTGATGGGAGTGCCCATCCAGGTGTCATCCTTTATCTGACCACGAGGGGCATATGACCCATCTGGACCAATCAGAAGCTGTCTCTCCTTGGGATTAGACTCTCCAGCAAACGATGCCGAGAAACCCGGACACTCTCTGGTTCTGACTCTTCTGAAAGTGTTTAAAATCTCGGGTGGTGTGGCCTGGAAATCTGCACCTTCATCAAGGGCCCTGATGATGCCTAAGCCATGAGTTAGAAGACTGGCATCTGGGAGCCCCTAGTAAAGTCCACAGCCAGATTAAAAGAATCACAAGGAAGTCACACCTTAAAGCAATATTTTTCAAACTGCCAGCTGGTTAGGGAAATTGATCAGTGGGTGGCAAATAGCACTTTTAAAAATGAAATAAAATAGACTGGAGTGGAATGGACCAGAGTGAAATGGACAGAAAATAATGGAGTCTGCAGATAATAAGGGGCGTGGTGTTTCATGAAACTTTCTTCACTGGTCATTTATATGTGTTTGTATTGATTTGCGATGTAAGATGTATTTATTAACATATTTCTCACTGTCTTGGGTCTTGGCAAAAGCGAAATATGAAAGCCATACCCTGAAGTGTATTTCTCAAACTGGTTTGATGATCGGTATCCCCCCAGGGAGCATGTTAGACACACAGATCCCTGGGCCTTCCCACAGGCTGTTCAGATTGGGTCTGTTTGGGACGAGGCGGGCATTTGCTGCCTCCTCCTGCTTTCTTTCTTTTTCTTTTCTAATTGATTTTTTACTTTCAGAATATTACGGGGGTACAAATGCTGCGGTCACATAAATTGCCTTTGCACTGCCCAAGTCAGAGCTGCAAGGGGGCCCATCTCTCAGAGAGTACACACCACACCCATGGGTGTGAATTTACCCATCCCCTCCTCCCCCTCCCACCTGCCCAATACCCAGTGAATGTTACTTCCATATGTACACATAAGTGTTGATCAATTAGTACCAATTGAGTGGTGAGTACATGTGGTGCTTGTTTTCCATTCTTGTGATACTAAGAATGGGCTCCAGCTCCATCGAGGATAATACAAGAGGTATTAATTCACCACTGGTTTTTGTGGCTGAGTAGCACTCCATGGTACACATATACCACATTTCATTAAGCCACTCATGGGTTGATGGGCACTTGGGTTGTTTCCATGTCTTTGCAACTGTGACTCCTTTCTTTCTTTAAATAACAGACATCACTGGTGTTTCCCACCAACAAGTGGTGTCGGGTGTGTGGCTTCCCTGCCCTAAAAGCACCCAGCTCTGTTTTTAAGGGAAAAAGAAGCCGTCAAAGGAGGCTAAATACTCTGTAAAGTCAGAGTGGCAAAGATGCAAAATTGAGATGTAATAAAAACCCAGCAGCAGAGCATTGAGGGGTATGGTGAGCTCGGTGACCATGACCATGAGCCGAGCTGAGGCTTGTCTGTGTCCCTGTCTTAGGACCAAGGTACCGATTCCTTCTCTTAACTCCTATCTCCTGAAACTATCAAAGGGACCTTTACAGAACAGCTGGCTTAATTCCTGCAAGCCCTTTAAGTACAGATGTGGAAACTGAAGCTCGGCTCACTGGTGCAGGCAGTAGTGGGATTTGAACCGTGTCCCTGTGACCCAGCACCTGGATCTCTGCGGTCATTTCTCCTCCTCTTGGATGCTGGCACTTCCCAGCAGACTCACTCTGCTCTGTCTCCTCAGCCAGCAGGCTGTGTGTCCCGCCCACATTTTCCAGCCCCTATTATTCTCCATGGTGAGAGAGGACACTCCAGGCCTGCCGCCCTCGAGAGAGGAGAGAGGGAAGCCTATCCCTGGCCTTGGTTATCTGCCACACAGGCCCACGGCCTGGCCTGGGGCTGCTAGGGAGCGATGCAGAGATGCGATTCCTCATTTCTGTCCATGCTTTTATCAAAACACAGGGGAGGTGACCCGAGTCTTCATGGAGACGTCATGGTGCCTTGCCTTTGGGACACAGCTGTCCATCATCGCAAGGCAACACAAAGCCACGGCTTGGCATGACCCAGAAACCTGTGCCCAGTCTTCTTCTCTGGCAGAAGAAATCTTCCTCCCAACCCCACCAAGGCTTGAGTGGGAGGCAGCCCTAGAGGGTCCAGGTGCCCTTTGTAGGGGAAGTAGGAGGCTGGGAGGGGGGATTTGAAGAACCCCCAGGGCCCAACCCGTGCCTAGCTCAGCATTTGTCCCCTGGGACCCAACAGAAAAAGTATTTGCATCACTGTGGTAACAGCCGCAGACCAAAGCCACCACAGAGAGCCCCCGAGCCGGGTGGGGAAGGCTCCTTACTGAGTGTGTGTGTGTGTGTGTTGTGAGAGAAAAAGAGAGGAAGAGAAAAGAGGAGCTTGCTCTAGAAAAGCAGCATGGAGAGCCAGAACAAGCTGTGACCTGAGGATCTGAGTCTCAGAGACCAGAACAGGAGTCCTGGCTCTGCCACTTCTATCTACCCTCCGAGCCCCAGTTCTCTTCCTCTCTGAAGCAGGGAAACACTGAAAGCCAGCCTGGATTCCACGGTGCTGGGACAGACACCTGCTGCGTGCCAGACAACACGCGGGCACTTTGCACACGCCCAGTCCTGTCAGGTGGGGAGATGCGCGTTTTGCAGGTGAGGGTGCGGGAAGTTAGTTTCAAGGGTTTTCGTGCTTATAAGCGAGGAAGTAGCAGCCCGGACCTCTTGGCTCCTGCGTTCCTGCTGCACCATGGTCGCTCCAGGTTTGTATTGAGGACTAGGTGAGAGGGAAGGTTGGACATTTTTTCATTCTTTCCTTCATTTATTCAGTGGGTATTTGTCGAGTGTCCACAACACGCCAGGCACCTTTCTAAGCCGGAAATACGCTGGCGAACAACATAGACACAGTCCTTGCTCTTGTCAGCTCCTCCCTTGTCTAAAGGAGGGAGACAGATTATGAACAATGAGGTTTAAGGTGAGAGTAAATGCTGCCAATAAACTAAACTCGGGTTAAAAGGTGGGGTAAATTCAGGGCCTTTACGTAGAAGGGGCACGACCACATCCAGAACAACATCGTTAAGACACAGCCTGGATCCCACTGACTTTAAGGAAGAAATGTACTTTGCCAAGTGCCTGAGTCCTTGGATACAAAGCGTCCTGTGACTCTGGGAGCTATTTGGTGGCTATTTTTGTTCCCTGTGATGGATGTGTGCCTTAATCTTCAAAAGAAGATCAGGTAATGAGATTAAGAGAGGCCAATGGACAAAACAAAATACATGGTTTGATGCCAGTTCAACTCAATTTTAAAAAGTACATAAGGCACCGTCTAACTGAACCATGATGCTTTCTCAAACAAATAGCCTTGTGTGCGTGTGTGTGCGTGTGTGTGTGTGTGTGTGTACAGGTGCACAGCGTTCCCTCTAATGAGCAGAAGTTGCCTTGTGTCCAGCACTCACTCATGAGCTTTGGATGCCACCCGCCTTCCCAGGACATCATGCCTATTGTCACTGGGATGTGGAAAAACTCACTCAAGAGCGACTGAGGTTCTGAGGATCTTAGGGTGGGGTTTGATCGGACTCTGACCACCCCCAGCCCCCGCCGCCCAGCCAGACACCCCCTCACAGACCCTGGGCACGGCCACGGGACCTTGTCTGTGTCGCGCGGAGCAGAGAAGTTTTGGTTCTGTGCCAAACTCGGGTCTCATCTTTCATTGTCTTTAGACTTATTTATAGTTTCCTGTTATCTCTGCAGCCCTGGAAAATACCATCAAAGAATAAGGGCAGCATGGTTCTCTTTTTCACGCAGCAATTCACATTTTTAGCGTCCACTGCTGATTGTGCAGAGAGGGTTTTCACGCTACATGGGACCTGAGAAATCATGTTGTTCAGCAGTTTTATTTAATTGATTTGTGCATTTAACTATTTAATTACGTAACTCGTTTTTAGCCACCAAAGCCTTTGTTGAAACAAAATTTCACGCACAGTTATAAAATGTAGACCAGATGCAAGCGGGTCCCCTTCCTCCAGGGGCACACTCCAGGGAGGCCTCCGAGGTGCCCAGAGTTGCTCAGAGCAGCCCAGCTTCAAGAAAACCCACCTTGTTCAAACCCCCTCCTGTTGCAGGAGGGCTGGGGTTGGGGAGGAGGGAGGGAAAGGCTCTGTTGTTCATGTGGCAAGTGGCTAGAAAAAGTTGGTGCAAAAAAACAAAACACAAAAACCAGTAGTAAAATTCGGAAATGGAGGGTCATGGCCGGACCTGGAGGTTGGCCTGGAAAGTGGGATCATCTGGGTTAGGGGGATGCAGCGCCCGGCTGCCGGGGAGTGCCAGGTGCTCCGCACACATGCGCCGGGAACTCTGGGAGCGAGAACCTGCTGACAGCTCAGTGATACATTTATCCCCAGGTGCTCTTACGCATGTTACGAGTTTTGATACTTTTATTTAACTGGAAGCGGTCAATCTGGCGCACGTGAAGCAAGGATGATGGGTCTGCTGTCGGCCCGGGGCGTGGCTCCCCTTCCCGCCGAGAGCACCCCTGGCCCCCCGAGCCTCGCTCTCACGGCCCCTCCCCAGGTGCTGTGGGCAGCAACCGAGAGGAACAGCCCCTTGGAAAGGGTTTGGTCCCACGGGTCACTACAGGAGAGGCAGACTGGGGGAAAGAGCTCTGGCCTGGAGGTGAGGAGTGCAGGAGGTGCTCAGAGGGGACAGACTGGGCAGACCCGCCGTGTGCCCAGCGTGTGTTTCTTAACCTCCCTGGGCCTTAGTTTTCTATAATAGTTTGTAAAATGAAGTTGACAGCAATAGGGTTTGCCTGCAAAGGTCAATGTGAGGATAAACGACCCTAGAAGGTGTGTAGAGTGGTAGCCAGCACGTACATGAGACGTCCCGAATCCGTGCTAGCTGTCTGGAGGTTATCACTGCCCTGTGCGCACTGCAGCCTCAGACCTGGGAGGTTTCTCACCAACAGAGGCCCAGCTGCCTGGCATTTAACTGTGTGGAGGGCCGTCTCCTGAAGACCTTTCGGAAGAATTTACCCACGGGAATTCTGCTTGGGGAGAAGCATTGAACTCTTCCTAAATGCCAGGTACTTGCTGCTGAACGCCTTATCTGCATTTTGCCAGTGAATCTCACTGGCCCTGTGAGACGGGGTCCTGTTCTAGCTGTGTTATTGATGAGAAACGAAGGCTTGGGGAATTTTAGGAACTAGCCAGGGCCACACAGCCAGTACATAGGGGAGCCAGAACTCGATCCTGGGATTTGATTCCCCTCTGGTTTTGTTTACTCGTTTTTGTTTTGTTTTGCTTCGTTTTTGTACATTCGGGAGACGCAGGCACCAGTAGAGCACAGCGGATGCCGCTCTGCACAAGATGCCAAAGCACACCATGGGCGCAACCCGGCAGCGCAGAGGGCTGCGCTCTTCAGACGGGCAGGAGAAGCCGGGCCACAACCCCCGGGGCGTCCCAGGAACCAACTCCAGTGGGCATGAGTCCCGGGGCCGGAAGGTGGCCACGGCCACAGTGGGCGGGCCCAGGGCACTTCTTTCTCCAGTATAATTCAGCAAATCCGTCCTCCTGCAGATTCTGGCATGGACACCCTGCTTCGATGTGAACCCACAGGCCTCTTAACCTCTCTGCGATTTAGCTTCCTCCTCTGCAGAACGGGGATGCTAATTCCTGGCATCCAGTTTTATGCCACACAATATTTGCTAAATATGGAACGTACACGTATGTTTCTGTAGTGTATGTGTCTCATACGTTCTGTGTGCCATGCAGACCTCTGAGGAATGCAAAGACAATGCCAAGGTGAGGCTGGCTCACCCTGCTGGTCAAACCCCAGGAATTCTTACCGTCTTGGATGGATGGACCTTTTACTGTGCCGCCAGAGAAACCCTTGAGAAGAGATAGAAAACTCTTTTTTTTTAGTAGAAATAATATGATTGTGCTGAAATGTGGATTCATGGCTTCTCTTTGGACAGAAGACAAAGGGAAGCTCAGAGAGGTGTCTTGCCGAGGGTCACTCGCTCTGCTTTTGAGTGGCAGAGCTCAAATTTGAACTTAGGTCTGCTGAGGAGCCCCTGAAGGTTCCACTATGCCACATGCTCCCTCGGGGCTCTGGACACTTACAAATAGAAATAAAGGGCATTTGATGGATTGGCGCTTGTCTGTCTTCTTCACCCTGGACCCTTGGGCTCAGCAAGGTGCTGGGCACACGGTGGCCACTATGAGGCTTTGTTCAGTCATATTGAAGAACAAGACACCCGGCCTGCCTGATGTTCTGTGTCCCCTCTCACAGCCACCACAGCGGATCCTGGGGCTCGCCAAGGAGGCAGTTGTCAGGCTCCTTCTGCTCACCTGAACCGCACACCTGTCTTCGGCAGGTGAGACGGCAGTGCCCCGGGAATCCTCGTGGTGCAGCAGAGTCTTTGTGAAGCGCTCTAGAAAAGCATCCCTCTCCCCAGCTCAGCCCCAAGGATGGGCTCCCTCTCCAGCTCTCCCTGCCAACGGGCCAGCTCTATGGTTGATTAGGGTAATGAGGCTTATGCGGGCTCCCTCTGTCCCTCCCCATGTCCTTGGCTCTGAGAGTGAGCCCTCTGTCTATCAATACTGTCTGGCACCAGAAGAAAGCCCCTCTCCTTCCTGCACCCAGCATCTGGTTGCCTGGAAACCAGGACAGAAGCCTAGAGCATCTTGGGTTTCTTTTTAATTTCCCTGCCAGGTCCCAAAAGCCAGCAGTATTTGTTTTATGCAGAACCTTTGCACTGTGGTGGCTTGCCTTAACCTTGCCCGGAATGATCTCATCAGCCTGCGTAAATGTGATGCAGAGAGACAGGGACAGCCACTCCAGACTTGGTGTCATTTGGTTATCGGTGCACAAAGTCATAATTAACAGTGAAGGCTGAAGACGGATTGTTTCGGAAGGAGCCAGGACTAGGATCAACTCATGTGTGTGTGCGTGTGTGTGTGTGTGTGTGTGCGCGCGCGCGTGAACCCGTGCACATGTATGAAAATTGGCAGCTCTGTGAATTGCAGTTTGCTGTAACCACGTGCAAAAAGGAAGAGATATTTTTCTTCTTCCAAAAGAACAAAAACCTGTCTTGAAAATAAACATCCCTCTGACATTGCTTGACAAAAGCTGCGCAATTCAGGGTGAAGGTGCCAAGACGCTGCCTGTCTTATCCCCCAGCTGTGCCTCAGCAGGGACGTTGATCATCTTCAGGTAGAGCCAAAAGAGAAGCAAAGATTCAAAAAGTCACAAATAGGAAGAGAACTCCCCCCACCCACCCCCTCCTATCACCTGGCTTAATGCTGAGCCAGAGTTTAGGACCAAACCTGGCACCTGTCACCTCTGGTGTGTCCTGGCTCATGCCCCCTGGATGCTGTATGTTCCCCAGGCTGAGAGGCAATGCACCTGTGATCCATGGGATTAAATCTTCTTTCCTGCCAAGGTTGCTCTGTGTTCCCCAAACATGAAATCTTTTGAGGAATCGTCAAATCAGGCCCCACTGAGGAAGCCACTTCCTAGAGATTATGAGCCATGCATCTGGCCCCTCACAGCATCTTGGTACCCTTGGTGTTCCCCCATTTTACAGACAAAAATGGAGAGGCCCAGAGTGGCCAAGCATCTTGCCTGAGGGTGCACAGCTAGTGGGCAGTGGAGCTAAAACTTGAATTAAATATACTACTTAGAAGTCATTATAAGAAATACTTTATCTGACTTCCTGCATCTAAAGATCTTACAAGGAGATACTGACTCTTAGAGCCAACAGTCTCTTGGGAAATTCTTATCACTCAGCAAATAAATTGAAACAGAGCTAATAATAGAGAGGTATGCGGCATGTCTGAAAAGATCTATTTGCTCTGTCTTCTTGGTAGAGTTTTTTAAGAAATACTTTGTTGTACTTTTTATCAAGAGGTTAAAGTGCGGAATATTTTAACTATATGACTAAACCTTGTTTCCCATCCCTACACTTCCCCCAACTTCTTTGCCTCTCCTGCGCTTTGAGAGTCCTGTGTGTTTAGTGGCATTTTCTTCAATGGTGGTTTTTTCCCTTGCTTAGAGTATATTTTAGAGACAAAGCAATTTGAAGAAAGGGATTCATATGTTTATGTTTTCCTCTCATAAATGGAGCAGAGTGGTAAATCAGAAAGCAGCAAATATTCAGCCTCAGGAGCTACATGCCCTCAGTCCAACTCCCGGCTCTGCCGTTTTCTTGCCTGTGTGACTTGGAGCACATTGATAACCCACCTAAGCCTCAGTTTCTAACCTGTGAAATGGGGGTAATAATGCTTCTAAGTTATTGTAAAGAATAAAAAAATCAACATGTAAAGTGATAAGCACATTGCTAACAAATAAGGACTCAACAAGAGGTAGCCCTATTATTATTCTATTACCACCTTGGAGGTTGTGGGCTAGACTAAGGCTATGAGATAAATTAGATCTAGAAATCAGAAATTCCTAAACCTGACAAAGGTGCTCAGAACAGACTTTCCTGGTACAAAGAGAGTCTTTTCACTGATATTTGTCCCGTGGCTCCTACATTCTTTAAATTTTCTAAATCTTTAAAATAGTACTACTCTGTAGGGAAATATCTACATACCCACAATCTTAGTACAGGAAGATACTGTACATAAAAGGTGATTCCTATTCCCTGCTTGAAGGCACAACACTCTAGATTTCAATGACATAATGTGAAATTATGGCCTTGAAGGAAAACAAAATAGAAGTTTTACCCAGGCCCCTTCTGCTATCCTAGCATTCAAAGACAACAAGTAAAGAGCTGGTTGTGTTATCAACAGGGATATCATAATTGCTAAGGGATAGATTTTTCTAAATTCTATGTATAAGACAAACCTTTAATGTCTTTAATCATTTTTCTCATCTTTGTAGCTTTGATTATTCCCTGTGCAAAGATTCAAAGGGCTCCAGCATGTTTAAGGCAGAATGTGAAGCTTCAAGGGACACAATGCACATAAGAAACAGACCCTCCTTTACAGGTGTTAGTTTCTGGGCTTGATCACTGATGTGTGCATCTCTGAGGATTCCTCCAAGCCTCATCACCAGCTCTCTACATTCCCTCGGCCTCACCCAGCAGGGACAGGAGCGGAATTTACACCTCTGTGATTTTGGCGGGGACAGGATGCTAAGGCCATGAGAAGCACTGGTTTCTTTGCCCCTTGCCCCTCTCCTTCAGTGTCCCTGATCACCTTTTGAAACCCTACAGTACCTACCACGCATATAATAGCCCCTCCCCCTCATCTATCACGGGGCTCTGTAGAAAGATAATTCTTTTCCCACAGAAGACAGCTCTTCTTGCCCCTGTCCTTTCAAATTCTCCCTTATATTCCTTATGCAAATCAACCCAGCTCAGCAATTTGCTAAGAGGATAACCTAATATGTTTCCCTTCTCAGGAAACTGATTTGCACTTTCATGCAAGCTTCCTGGCACCTCGAAGACTGTTAGAGACACCGAAAGGATTGAGTCTAATGGTGTGAACCTTAGACGCCAAGGCCTAACATCTGGGTTCATAATTTCAAACATATGGTCCGTTTCAAATCATGCCATCCAACAGCCGGCTGCGTGCTTTCTGCCAGCCTTTGGGGCAGCCACACACTTAGCATCTCCGCTGCGTTGACTTATTATTCTTCAAACTAAAAGCAACTGTCCTCGCTGCTGAGTGGGGGAAGGAGCTTGGATTAGCTACTGATGGTGACAGGTGCGGTTTACTGAGCGCTGCGTGCTGCCATGAACGCACCGTCATCTCCTCCGCTCTGGTCCTCAAGCGAATCTGTGTGTGGTGGCAGAACTGCTCCCATTGTACAGATGAAAACGGTGAAAGCTCAGCAAGGTTAAGTAACTTTGCCAAAGTCACAAAACTAGAGGTGAAGCTGAATTGAAACTCAAGTTCCTGAGATTTTATTCATCACGTTATATCCCTGCCCTGGGCAGGAGTCCCTGAGGTCTATTTCCAGCAACATGAAGTTATGAGATGATAAGATATAACCAACATCATCTACTAAGCAGTTATTATTAACCCGACAGTGGGCTTTTCATGCATTTGCACCTAATCTCCCCAAGAACCCAGCGTGGAAGGGCCCGAGCTCACACCCATTGTGCAACGGGGAGACAGGGCTTACTCAACTTGCCCAGGCACCAGAGCAACGGCTGGGGAGCCAGCCCGGCGCTGTTCTTAGCCACCACTTTTTACTGCCTTGTGGTTGATTCACTATGTGACTTTTGGCAAGTCCCTTAGCCCCTGGGAGGGGGAGGGGGCTTTTCTCATCTGACAAATGAAGCCGTTGGCCTGGAAAATCGCTAAGGTGCCTCCCAGGGTTTCCACACGGACTCCCCCTGTGATGAGATCAAGAAATGGAGCCAGCCTGGCCGGCCTCCCATCTGTAGTCCCGGGTTTATTTACCCTGGGTGTCTCTGGCGACTCAACAGCTCGACCATATGGGCTGCCCCACCCTGGGACCTGGGACAGGCCCAGTGACAGGCAGGGTAGCCAAGGTTCTGCTGTCCCTGAGGGAGAGAATTAGTGCTGGGCCACCAAGGCCTGGTCCCCTGCGTGGCTGGCCTGCTGGAGGGCCGCAGTGCGTGGTGGGAGCCTGAGCGGGTACCCGCGAGCAGCTGCTCTCACGCAGACAGCCCCATGGAGCAGAGCCCTGGCTGGCGGCTTCTGCTGCTGTTATTGCTTCGTTATCTCTCAAGTCAGAAAACGTGAGGGCTGCAGCTTTGGCTGCAATCTGTTAACTCCCTAGCTCTCGGGGGCCCGGCTCCTGCTGAATCCAACACATTATGCCATTCCTCGCCTTTCTTAACCATCCTCATTGTGCACACACCCTGAGCTGGTGGATTACAGATGCCCTCCTATTCCTCGTCCCCAGTTTTACCAACAGCACTGCTCTGTGGCAGTGAGGTGGAGTGTTAGAAAAGATTTCAGAAACTCGAAGGCACTGTGCTCACATTCATGGCTTTGTTTCTTTTGTTGTTGATTTTTAGGAGGTGCCCTCTTGAGCACCCCAAAGCTGAAGGTTTGTAACTTTAATCTGCAAGCCCCTCTTGGTGGTACTTAACAGGCTGATTTTAGGCATGTGTTAGCTCTCCCAGGTCCCAGCTGGGAGGCAGCAGCCCTGCTTTCTCGGTACTGTACACAGATGGAGCTGGCTTTTCTACAGAATGATGAAGCTTGCTTATTTTCCTGCACTAGGTTAAAGGGCTACTTCTTCATTTCCAAGTCCTCCAGCAATACCTGGCAAAACTACTGGAAATTTGTTTCAAAGACGTGAGATTGTACTGATGCTTCTGTTTTTAAAAGACTGAAAACACCAGGAGAGTTTTTCTTTCTTTATGCAGAAAAGTTCCATCCTATAACGATGATACTGAAGGACAAGAAAGAGAAAAGGGGGAAAAGAAAGAATATTCCTTCAAGGGCATCTGGTCTGAAAAGGTGCCCAAACCAGACATTACCTGGGCCCCATTTCCTTTCGGGGGGAGGTGGCTCCTCTGCTCTCTGAGGTGTGCGGCTCACCCTGAGCAGCGCTGAGCGGCTGTGCCCGGGGCCCTTTCTGGACTGTGTCAAGTACAAGGGGCAGGTATGTAAACAGCACGTGTAATTGCACTGCCGTTATCACCCCACGTGAACCTGATCTTGCAGCAACCCGATCTCTGGAACCTTCCCTCACACAATCCAGAGACTCAGCTGTCCCGCGTCATCTCGGGCTGCTCAGGTTGCGGGCCTAGGTTTGATGATGGTGATGAGATTAGCACGGTTTGCTTAGTTTAATTTAGGATTTGTGCTAGCTCGTATAAGATCAGCGCCGCTTGATGGTTGCAAGGCTTTTTTCCAATGATGATTCTTGGGAATCACTTGAAGCGGCCGACGGCAAGGTTCCGTGTGAGGCCGGAGCTGGGTGGGCATCAAGGAGGAGGGACAACGGGAGCAGGTGGTGTCACCCAAGGCAGCCAAGCCCGCTCCCCCGGCAGGGCGTGAGGGGCATGCAATGGAGGGGACGCATCGCTCGCTGCCCCTTGAGGAAGCCTGGAAGGGCCCGGGGCAGGGCAAGAGAAGGGGATGAGAAGGATTGGTGGGTGTGGGGTGAGTGCTGGCAGGAGAGACAGGTCAGGTCTTTGCGTGTGGAATGATGACCCAGGGAATGTGAATCTAAGCCCGGCAATGTGGGAAGGGGGCAGGTATGGCCCTGTTCAAATACCGGAAAACTCTACCAGGAAGAAGGAGCAGTCCATGACACGGGCAGGAGGTAAACTGTGAGATAGTTGCCTCGCACAGCTTCCTTCCTGCCCAGCACATGTCAGGGTTGGGAACTGCCCAGAAGGAAGGCCGAGGCCCTTGTCGTTGGGCATGCTGGCCTAAGAAAAGGCGTGGTGAGTCAGGTCCCACGTGAGCGAAGAAGCTTGTGAGTGACCTTCTTCCTTCTTCCGGCATCTATATGGCATGTTCCTCCCGGCCAGGTGCTGTGATCAGTGCTGGGGATGGACAGGGGGAAGGACACCATCCCTGCTCTCAAGGGGCTGATGATCAAAAACCATGAAGATCCTTGCAGCCATGGAGTTTTGTATAAGACACAGCTGGAATAGAGGAGAATGAAGATCCGACTTAATCCGAGGCAGAGGCCCAAGGGGTGGTGGGAAGCACCCTATCGAGATTTGCTAGCAGGAGATTTGCCAGATGAAGTCGAATCATTAAATAATGGGAAAAACTATCATTTGTTGTATGCTTACTAAGCTCCAGGCATCGTGCTGGGCAGCAAGGCCAGCCTAGCATGGCATAGCGTAGTGTAGGGTAGGGTAGGGTAGTATATATAACACAGTCTGAGATGAGGTAGGAGCCGAGATTTGAACCAGGACTCATCTGTCCCCAAAGTCTGCCCTTGCCACTGTATCAAACACCCTTCCTACTATGCATAGCATTGGTCCTAGGAGGGCAAGAGGAATGGGGCAGAAGCTGGGTGTTCACAATGACTTGAGGACCTCTGAGCGTTCTGGCCGCGTCTGAGGTTGGCTTGCTATTAATAAACACCCACTGCAGCCTGCAGTGAAGCATCTTCGCCGCCGTGGGCAAGATGACCAAGCAGGAGCATTCAGGCCTGCACCTGGCTTGGCAGGCCTTGCATTCAAGCTTTAAGAAACCTCTCCCAGAAGCTGGGCTTGTGCAATCCGCTTCCTCGCACGTGAACAAGCGGCTTTGCTCAAAGCAGCCATTGGGTTTCTAGTGGCTTAAATTCCACTTCTCCTTGGTGGTGGCAGTGGTGGCGGCGGCGGCGGTGGGACGACCTTCTCCTTTCTCATCCTTAACCCCAAGGAGCAAGTGGTGGGTGTGGAGTTTGAGTGGGGAGGGGTCTGCTTCCATGTTTCATTTCCCTCTGATTTTGAGACTTGGACCTGGGAAGATTTTTGCTACTGGCTCCTCCAGGGATTTAGAAACTGGAGAAGACGGGGCTGTTAGGAAATGAAAAATGATGAACAGAAGCAATTTTCCTGGTGGGCTCTGGCCCCAGAAGGAGTGTCATTCTTTGCCTTGGATGCAGATCCTTTTCTGTTCTGTTCTTAATTTACTCCCATGGATCTGCCCAAGTGCAGTTAAAGTTAACGGAAAAGGGCAGAGCAGAGAGCGGGGACCCCTGGGGCTGAGATGCCACCAGTGAGAGGCACTCAGGCTCCTGAGTGGCCTGGGCTGGAGGTCACGGTGCTGTGAAGAACATTCCATTTCTAGAGGTAAGACCGGGCCTGTGCCAAGAGGCCTATCACCAGATCAGGTAAGTGGAGATGGTTCCACCTGCCCAGGCCTGGGGAAAGTTCTGTTTATGAAATCCCTGTCACTGCCTTTGTCATGGGTCACCCAAAATATGCAAGAGCATTTTGGAAATGGTGCCCAAAGTTAAAGGGAGAGGAGCAGCAGACAAGAATGTCCATAGAGGGTCTCTCCAGTATGTCCATGTTTGAACAGACTTGGGTTTCCTTCGAAGCTAGGATGGATTCTTGCTCTCTCGTATTGTCAGAGAGTCCAACAAAAAATGAGAACAATTAGAGGAGATCAGAACATGCACACTTGGAGTCTGACCGCAGGCCCTTTGCACCTCTCACCTGAACTCACTTTCTGTCCTACTGCTCTTTCCTCACTGTGCTTCAGACCCACAGGCCTCCTTGCTGAGCCTAAATCCTGCATTCCCAGTAGGGGGATACCACTCACAAGGGCACAAAAAGTGTTCTGGAGTGCAAAAAGTATTTTACTTTTTTTATTTATGAAGCACAGATATGCAAATGGTACATAAACAGATATGTAATATATCTGTGGCTTTAACATTTCATGGGCAAGGGACAATTAGGAGAAAAAAAAGTCTAAAAAGATGCCTTAAATTAAAAAAAAAAAAAGGTTGGAAAATATTGCCAAAATTGTGCCAGGACCAATCAACCTCGGGGCCTTTGCACTTGCTATTTCTGTGCTTGGAATTCTCTTTCTCTAGAGCCTTGCCTAGCTCACTCCCTCACCTTGTTCTCTCCCATTCACAGATAACCATTCTTTTGGTGATGAGACGGCCACCCTATCTAAATAGCCACCTTTCATATGTCCTGTGCCTATTCTTTACTTTTCTCCTTAGCCCTAAACTATCTGGAATACTATATATTTTGTTTATTTTTCTTGTTTATTTTGTTTTTATTCCTTATTAGCTGGAAGGAGAACTTTGTTTTCCCAGTGCTCTACCTTCAGTACCTAGAATAGGCTCTGGGGCCGAGCAGGTGCTCAGGAAATACTTGTGAGATGAATGTTTGGGATGAAGCTGACATGTGATAGGTTCTCAGTGTGCCGGTGATTGGAAAGCCCCAAACAGTGACCATCTTCCATTCTTGGCAGAAGTTTCAACTTTCTCCCCAGCCGTGCTACATGGAAATGCAAGGAGGCATCTCAGCTGACCACAGGTCAGGGAGAGGAAGGCAGCCTGAAAGCCTGAAACCACAACCTGACCATACAGCCCTAGATAATTGAGAATGAACCTGGCGTGTCCTGTAGCCTAAGGCAGGACACGTGTTGTTCTAAATGCCCGTGGGAGCCCGTGCTATGGGGGGTCTGCTTTGGAAGGAGCCAGAGCGGGAAGGAGGGCTGAGGACCCTCCCAGCCCTGGCCGTGCCCCCCTCTGCCATCCTTTTAATAAAGGGATTTGTTCTGTCCTACTCAGGGATCTGAAGGGCCACAGGTGACCTTGAGGCCACGGGTTCCCCAGCCCTAACTAGTGTCCCCAAGAAATGGGTTCCTTTGAGCTTCATTTACTCACAAGCCAGTAGCTGTCACCAGGAGCTGGTCGTTTTTCTTTTCACCTTGAGCACAGAGTGTACTTACTGATTGTTCTGGAAAACTTCATGAGAAGAATATTATCCAACTTTGTCATCACTTTTTTAATGAGCGAGGGTCCTCTAGGCGGGCCCTTGTGAGCTAATAAATAAACCGCGAAACTCCATACCAGGTTCTCAATTGATTAAACAGCTACCTCATGATCATTCAGTAAAATTATACAAATTCACTGCTACAATATTATAAATTATTTATTATCGTTCGCAACCTAAAAAGTCAAGGTTCATTATGATGTTAGTCGTATAAAGAAAGGAAGCCACATTCTCGCCAAAGAAAATTTTGGCCTGAGGTTGTCCAATGCATATGTGCCAACAACTTATTAAAAAATTACTTAGACTTTCTAAATCTTTATTTTGTTTCCTTTTCTTCTCTTGTAAAATAATTCTTTTTAACCCTAAATGAACCTTCTAAAACTACTCTTAAATCCCACTGACCCAGATTTATTTCCTTTCTTTTCTTTTCTTTTTTGTTTTTCTTCTCTTTCTTCTCTCTCCCTTTCCTTCCCCTCTCTTTTCTTTTCTTTTTGGACATTTATCTTCTCTTTCTTTCCCTCTCTCTCATTCTATTCTTTCTCCCTTTCCTCTTTCTATGATTCTTATTATTAATATAAAATTTTTAAATTATACATTGATGGTTTATTGCAAGAAATTTGAAATTTAAAAAATTCTACCACTTGGTGAAAAAACTATATATATATGCATTTTTAAAAACATTTTAATTATACACTCTTCATTCTCTCCCTCTCTTCCTTTCTTTTTCTTTTAATGTTTTAAAAATGAGATTAACATCAGACCCATTTTGCAACCTCTTTTTTCCCTCCACTTAATGTATTGTGGACATTGTCCCATATCACTGGATATTTTTCCAAAATATGTTTTGAATGGGTGCTCAGCACTTCCTCATGGCGATGAGCTATAATTTATTAAACCAATTCTGTGTTGCTGAGCCTGAAGGTAATCCTCCCACCCTCTTTATGGCTGTAAAGAATGCTCTAAGGGACATCCTCAAACAAAATAAATTGTTGTGCAAACTCTGGCTTTTTCTGAGAATAAATTCCTAGAGGTGGGGTTGCTGGGTCATAACGTATGAACGTTTTTCACTTTTCTTGGATCTGTCAGTTCACGGGAATCGAATTTGTCCGGGATCCGCGTGGCAGGGGGATTCCTAAGGAGTCAAGAGAACTTTTCCAGGTCTCTTCCCTTCCTTCGCATTTGCTGCTGACCTTTGCCCTCCAGCTCCCTCTCCTCCTTCCTTGAGGAAGCCAAGCCGGGGAGCAGCTGGAGCCCTGCAAATCCACCTTCCTGCTCCCTCTGGCCTAGGGTTAGCAATCTTCAAAATCCGCTGGAAAATCCTAACGTGGCCAAGCCCTGGCTAGAGTTGCCATGGTGACAAACAACGGCAACCACCTTTTATCCACCTCCCACCCTGATTCTTTAGAAGCTCTCAAAATTTAGAAGACAGTGGGGGAAAAGTCTGCTTCATCTGCTGGGGCAGTTTAATCCCATCCCACCTAGTGGGGGCCCCATATGGGCAAAGCTAATGGTCAGCAAGATTTCACATAGATCTGATAAAATACAACTGTAGTGGGGTTTTTTTTGTTTGTTTTTTTGTTTTTGCCTCACCTCTCCTTTCTACATATCCCAGATAATCCTAGATTTCTAAGAGTCAATGGAAGCATGTGCCTGGGGCACTGACCAGGCAAGGGTATTAAAAATGAGAACACAAACCAAATGAAAAAGATGCTTTTGAGACAATGAGGGAAATGTGATTTTGGGCTAAGTGTTGGAGGGTGTCAAAAACAAAACCAAGCAGAACACACCCTAGTTCATATAGGAATGATAATGGCCTTGTGGTTATATGAGAAAATGTCCATAATTTTTATAGATGTGTACTCAGTTATGTGCAGATGAACTGACATGGTGTCTTGAATTGGCTTTCGAATAGTTTAGCAAAGAAAGGGAGAGAAAAAAGATCAAAGAGGCAACTACGGCAGAATTTTAATAATATCGAACTTGGATGACAGCTTCAAAAATTGTACTTTGCTCTTTACTTTGAGTATGTTTAAAAGTTTTCATAACAAAAAAATTTAATGAGAACAGTGTAATGTGCTTTGTGTACATTATTCCTAACAAAGCCTTGGAGCAGTCATTATAGAATATCATCAGAGTTCTTACATTTATTTTGTAACTTAGCATTTTCTTTTGAATTACCTGTGGGGTTGCATCACCATCGTTCCGGGGTTTAGGGCCCCTTAAAGGGCTTAATCAAGGCCTGGTCCCAATGTTCCAGTCCCAAAGGTACAGGGGAGACCTCCCCCTCCCCCAGCACCAGTAAGAGGAGCAAAGGCCCAGGACACAGCCGCCCCCTCCTCCAGGGTGGCGCCTGGGCACGCCGACCCCCTGCTGGCTCCAGGTCTGAGCATCCCTACACCTGCAATTCAACACTCAAAAATGTATTATTCACACAGGAACAATTTTTACTGCACTTTACACACAAGGGCCTGTGAAAGTCAACCCTCTTCCTTCAGCCCTCCTTTGTTCTCGGTTGCTAGGCACTCCATTGCTTATGAGCACAATATTTACTTTTATTTATTTTATTTGCCCTTGTATTTGAAGAGTTCGGGCAGCACCCAGGATGCTGGGGTTGGGGATTTTCTAAGGGATAAAGTGCTCTTCGAGGCAGTTTGTCTATGCCTGCGTCTTGGCGATAGGTCCTTCCCATGCAAGGTCAAAGCCCTGACGTGGTGCTTGGGTCTCTGCTTGAAGCAGCATGTGCGCGTTTCCCACGGGAGACGTGGCGGGGAAGGGGCTTCAGAACACTGTGCAGAAGGGCTGGTGACCCACTGCTCCACCCCACTTATTCACATGGGGGTTTACTTCGCAAGATAGAGGTTTTATTAATAAAATAAGTGGTCATATTATAAAAGACACAAATAATAACACAGAAGTAAAATGCAGAAGTCCTGCCCATTAACCATCCCCAACCCCTTCCAGGGGTAACTACCATGTGCAGTGCGGCATGTTGGGTAGAGTCCCTGCCCCTGTAGAGCACACAGCTCCCCAGAAGCAATTCTAAGGAACACTGGGGTGAGGACGGTGCACGTATCAGACAGACAAACCCTGATTCCTACCTTTAAGGGTCAAGAAGATTTCTAACAGCTCCCTAAGGAAAGCTCTAAGGCAGCAGTCCCCAACCTTTTAGGCACCAGAGACCAGTTTCAGGGAAGACAGGTTTTTCACAGACCAGGGGGAGGGAGGGGATATTGAAGCACATTACATTTATTGTGCACTTTATTTCTATTCTTAAATGGTCACTTGACACTCACGATAGGGTTTTGATATGAGTCTGCAAGCTATTGATTTATTATGGTCTCTGTGCAGTCAAACCTCTCTGCTAATGATCATCTGTATTTGCAGCCTCTGCCCAGCGCTAGCATCACCTCAGCTCCACCTCAGATCATCAGGCATTAGATTGTCATAAGGAGCTGCAACCTAGGTCCCTCACATGTGTAGTTTACAGTAGGGTTTGAGCTCCTATGAGATCTAATGCTGTCCCTGATCTGAGAGGAGGCGGGGCTTATGCGGTGATGCCAGTGATAGGGAGTGGCTGTAAGTACAGATGAAGCCGCCCTCACTGGCCGCTCATCTCCTGCTGTGTAGCCCAGTTCCTAACAGGACACGACTGTTACCCATCTGGGGTCCAGGGGTTGGGGACCACAGCTCTAAGGGATCAGTTAGATTCAAGGTTACAGTTTATAATCTCATTAGTTTAAGAAGGAAACAATCAGGACAGATGTCATGAGAAGCTCCAGGTAATATCTAAGAAATACTCTGAAGGATCAGGGAGGTTCACATCATGGAGAAGGAGGACTTGCCTGGTGGGGGCAGGGAAAAGGGGAGCAGGGCCATAGTCACCATGCCTATAGATGTGCAGAAGACCTTAGTCTTTAGGAATCTTCTGGATCCAAATGACAGAAAATCTAACATACATGGCTTTATGAATTTTATGTGAATTTATTCATGTAAAGTTCAAGGAATGTATTGAGTTCAGGTATGGCTTGATCCAGGAGTTCATAAAATGTCAAATCATACTTTTATTCCTCAGCCCTTCACTCTCCTTCATGTTGACATTATTCTTGACCTTCATATGGTAGATCAGGATGTGGTCAGCAGCTCCAGGACCCAAAGTCTTTCAGGTTAGAGGCTGTGGAATACAGAACACATCCCGTCTTGCTAGCTTCTGAACAAGTCTGAGGATTTACTCTGGTAGGAAAAACCTAGGATATGTGCCAATCTCTGGAGCAATAACTGTCACCAGAGACTGGTAGTATGTAAATTGACCAGCCTGAGTCCAACTCAGAGAGAAGGGGAGTAGTTGTTACACAAAGGAGATTTGGGGTTCTGTTCTCAGAAGAGGGATGCACTGGTGTCCAAGGGAAACCTGCAGAACATGAAGACTACACATAATGAGCTCTGTGCATGCTCTGCTTGTAGGAGCCTGTTCCAAAAGGAGCCAGAGCCCACAGTAAAGAGATTAAATTGAGCAAAGTCTCTGGGGAGCCTGTTGCACTCCAAGATTTCCAGGCCAGGACAGTGACTTAGAAGGGCCACACCTACTTTCGTCAAGGCTTCCCAGAGCCTGCTGGGGAGAAGCAGGTTGCCTTGTGCGCAAATCCAGGCCTGGGGGCTTGAGATGACTAAATCGTTCATGCATTTGGAGATGATTAGTCATCCAGGGAAACCCAGGAAAGTGTTTATGAAGAGTTTCTGCCTGGTGTCAGGGGTGGGTGGGGAGTGCCTGGGGGGGGCCTCTGTCCCTGAGCAGGGAGAAAGCGGAGGAAGAGGGTGACATGTCCCAGAGGCCCTGAGACCTGAGCCTAGCAAGAGGAAGCTCCTTCAGGTTCCACTTATGGGGCATACCCTCAGGAGGGGGTCTAGAACCAGAAGTCCCCCTCCTGTGTGGTCCAAGTGGCTCCCAGCCTCCCTTGGGGTCAAAGGAGACTGATTTAGTCCAGCAGGGACATGGGATGGGACAGATCATCTCCTGAAACACTGTGGAGTATTTTCATTCCATTCCCTTTTCTGCTCTTCCCCAAGGCCCAGGGGCTGTCCTCCACTGGAATTGAAAAGTATGGGAATAAGAAGATAAGAGAGGGGCTGCAGCTGGTGGGAGGAAAGGGGGATGAACTGAGGAGTTTGGAGGAAAACCAGGTGTAGGCTTGAGGTTTACCTGTTTCCCCGTCAAGGCTGCAGAATGAATGTGCTGATTCCAACTGACAGCTGGAAATAAACAGAGAGCAGCAGCACAGGACTCAGCTGGGAACGGTGTGGGCAGAGGAGTTTGCCTTTCGATCGGTAATACTTTTCACTTTGTTTAAACCGTTTTGGACAGAAACATTTCAGAGTGTTTTACATGGTGCTGTGCCTCCTCAAACTTGTGATCTAACAATTCATCATTCTTTTGTCTTGGAGTTGTCATTGTGAGCATCAGACATAATGATACCTCCTGGGATGTATAAAACCAGAAGTCCAAACAACTCTAGGCTGGGCATGAATTTTGGTTTTTAAGAAAATAACTAGGGAACACCCAGAAACTGGGAATAGGAGGGAACTTCCTCAACCTGATAAAGGTTGCTATCGTGTGTATGTTTTTGTCCCCTCAGAATTCCTATGTTGAAATCCTAACCCCTAAGGTAATGGTATCAGGAGATGGAGTATTTAGGGGGTGATTAGGTCATGAGAGTGGAGCCCTCATGCATGGAATTAGTGCTCTTATAAAAGAGGCCTGAGCAGGGTCTCTTGCTCCTTCCACCATGTGAGGATAGAGAGAAAAGATGAACTAGGAAGTGAGTCCTCACCAGACACTGAATCTGCCAGCACCTTGGTCTTGGACTTTCCAGCCTCCAGAATTGTCAGAAATAAATTTTTGTTGTTCATAAGCCACCCAGTTTATGGGATTTTGTTATAGCAGTCTGAACAGACTAAGACAAAAGCATCTATAACAAGCCTGCAGCTAACACAATGGTGAAAGACTGAATGCTTTCCCCCTGAAAACCAGGCACAAAACAAAGATGTTTGTTTTGGCCACTTCTATTCAACATAGCACTGGAGGTTCTAATCAGGGACATTAGCCAAGAAAAGTACATAAAGAGCATCCTGATTAGAAAGGGAGGCATAAAGCTACCTCTCTTTGCAGGTGATACAATCTTATATACAGAAAATCCTAAGAAATCCACTAAAAATATTGGAACTAATAAGTACAGCAGGGTTGATGAATACAAGATCAACATATAGAATCAATTCTATATATAATAACAATGAACAATTTGAAAGTAAAAGTAAGGAAATAATTCAATTTACAATAATATCAAAGAGAATAAAATACTTAGAAATAAATTTAACCGAAGTAGTGCAAGACTTATACACTGAAAACTATAAAACATTGTTGAAGAATTAAAGAATATTTAAATAAATATAAAAACATCCTATGTTTATGAATTGGAAGACTTAATATTGTTCAGATGGCAATACTGCAGCAAGTGATATATGAACTCAATGCAATTTCTATTAGAATTCCAACTGCCTGTGTGTGTGTGTGTGTGTGTGTGTAAATTGATAAGCAATTCCAAAGTTTATATGAAAATACATGGGACCCAGAATAGCCAAAACCATCTTGAAAAAGAAGAATAAAGTTGGAAGATTCATGCTTTCAGATTTCAAAACTTACTACAAAGCTACAGTAGTGAAGACTATGTGGTACTGGTATAAAGACAGACATATAGATCAATGGAACAGAATTGAGAGTTCAAAAATAAACTCAAACATCTGTAGTCAATGAATTTTCAAGAAAGATGACAAGACCATTCAATGGGGAAGGAATAGCCTTTTCAACAAATGGCACCAAAACAATTGTATATTCACATGCACAGAAATGAAGTTGGACCCTGCCCCACACAGTACACAAAAATTAACTTAAAATGGGTCACAGACTTAAATATAGGAGCTACAACTGTAAAACTTTTAGAAGGAAACATGAGAAAATCTTTATGACCTTAGGTTAGACAGTGGCTTCTTAGAAAAGCACAAGCAGCAACAACAAAAATAGATAAATTGGACAACAAAATTAAAAACTTTTGTGCTTCAAAGGATGCTATTAAGAAAGTAAAAAGACATTCCACAGAATGGGAGAAAATATTTGCCAATCATATATCTGATAAGGAACTTATATGGAGAACACATAAAGAACTCTTACAACTTAACAACAAAAAGACAATCCAATTTGAAAACAGGCAAAAGATCTGAAAAAACATTTCTCCAAAGAGGATATACAAATAACCAATAAGCACATGGAGTAATGCTCAACATCACGAGTCATTAGGGAAATGCAAGTCAAGACCAAAGTTAGATACCACTTCACACCCCTTACAATAGCTATAATCAAGATGGCAGACAATAACAAGTGTTGAAAAGTGTTGACAAAGATTGAAACATTTGTAGATTGCTGGTGGGAGTGTAACATGGTGTAGTGACTTTGGAAAATAGTCTGGCAGTTCCTCAAAAATTTAAACAGAGAATTACCATATGATCCAGCAATTCCACGTCGAGGTTTATGCCCAAGATTATTGAAAATACATGTCCACACAAAGATTTGTACATGACTTTTCATATCAGCATTACACATAATAGCCAAAAAGCCCATCAACTGATGAATGGATAAATAAAATATGGTATATCCATATGATGGAATAGTATTCAGCCTTAACAAGGAATGAAGTACTAATACTGGTAAACATGGACGGACCTTAAAAACATTATACTAACTGAAAGAAGACAGACACAAAGGCCACATATTGTACAATCCCATTAACATGAAATGTCTAGAATAGGCAAATCTATAGAGACAGAAAGTAGAGTAATGGTTGCCTAGGGATGAGGGCTGGGGGGAACAGAGAGTGACCACCAGTGGATGAGTTTTCTTTATAGGGTGATGACAATGTTCTGGAATTAGATAGTAAGGATGGTCAAACAATTTTGTGTATATACTAAAAACCACTGCATTATACACTTTTAAAAATGTGAAGTATATGGTATGTGAATTAGATCTCAATCAAGCTGTTAAGGAAAAAGACAGAAAAAAAGTATATTATAACTGAGGAAGTTGAAAATTTGGGCCACAAAGAGAGATGGAAGCCAAAGTTTTTCTGTTGCTCCTTTTTTCTCTATACAAAATGATATTGTCTTAAAAATGATATTATCCTGTAATATAATGATATTATACAAGCAAATGTTGCTACATTGTAGATCTCTGCTTCTTCCATGGTTATCAGTGTCACCTGGGGCATGAATTATTTCTTCACGTATCTGACCAGCACTGAACCCCTCCCCCTACCATGCCAATGTTTGCTTGGTGACCTCAGTAGGCTCCAACAGAGAACTTTTTCCTTGTCTTTTTCAGCTTCTAGCAACCACCTGTATATTCCTTGGCTCGTGGGTCCTTCCTCTGTCTTCAAAGACAGTAGCAGGGCGTCTTCCAATCTTCCGCCATCTCTCCCACTGTTCGGTCATCACATCACCTTTTCTTCCTCTGTATTCACCTCTCTCACTCTTTCTTTCTCTTTCAGACTTACAAATGTTCCTTCAAGTGTCTTATAAGGACACTTGTGATTACACTTAGGGCTGACTCAAATAACCCAGGATAATCTCCTCATCTCAAAATTCTTACTTTAGTTATATCTGCAAAAGTCTGTTTTCCACATAAGGTAACAACCGCAGGTTCCAGGAGTGCAGGCCTTGATGTCTCTGAGAGCCATTATTTAGGCTGCCACAGTGGTGAGACCGTGCAATTGTAAGTCTCAAACCCCACTGGAGGCACACTGAATGTGTGAGTCCCTCTCTGAACTTTAGTGGCAACATTACAACCAGCGAGCACTACTTTTGGGCAAAAATTTCTGCTAGGAACTTTACATGTACTATTGCCTAGTTTGCTGCAATCATGTGAAATTGATCATTGCATTGCAAGGCAGGTGCGCACCGACCCTGCTTGGATCTTTCTGAAACCAGTGGCAGGTGGCCAAAATCCATTTCCACTTGTTTCCCATGAGAAAGGCAAAGTTGTCAGCAGTTGGTGAGTATTTCCGAGCTCTGGCCTAGAAAGGGTCTCCGGGAACGCAGGCAGCCTGGGCGTGCCACGGCGCTGCTGCTTCTCCGTGCAGTGGCTCTGGCGCTGTCTTTTGATCTCTGATGTCTGCCCTGTGCTGATTTTCTCTTGTCTCCCTCACTTTCTGCTGTCCACACATCTTTATAAGACTGCTGTGCCCGCCTCTGTGAGGTCCCCATGTTCCTCAAGTATGCAGCTTTCAACGTGCTGTGAGGACGGGAAAGCAACTGACACCACTGTGAGGAAAGTAGGAACAGATAAGCCTTGGTCCCGGGGCCAGAGAAAGGGCCCCTCCCGGTCTCTCCCTGCGCCTTGTGAGTATACTTGCATATTTCTCTTTTGACTCCTGAATTGTTTGGTGGACTGACTTCCAAATTTTCTAAAACATTCCAGATACACGAGATCGCGAGACAGCTGTGTTCTGCATAACTGGAGCATTCCAGAATCAATCATTCTCAAAGTTAACCAAATGCCCCTGAGACCTGCTTCTGTTTTCAGCCTGGCCTGGCTACTGAGGTAATGAGTGTCCTGTCTCTTTATCAAGAGCATTGCGGGCCAGGAAAAGAGATGCAAGAAAGGAATGAAAGACTTTGTAGAATTCGGTCTCAACTTTTCTTGAGCTCTTTGCTCTGAACAAAAATAAAGCAGACGTTTTGCCCTCTTTGCCATCCATTGTGCCTCCAGATGACACGTCCCAGAGGTTCACCCGATGTTTTCATATTTGTCTTCCATTGTGTGTGAAGGTGCCTCCATGGCAACAATACTGTGCACCAGCACTGGCTTCGGCTGGGGGCTGCCTAAGGTTGCATGATCAGAATTCATTGTGGGGGCCTTCCAAACCCTCTTCATAATAATTATGGTCATAAAGGCTACCAGGTAGGGAGTGCCCACCCCTTTGCTGAGAGTTTACCATTTATTGAAAATAACTCTTGTGAGAAGGCTAGTAATATTCCCATTTTAAAGATCAAGAAATTGAGGCTCAGAGAGGTTAACTCACCCAAAATCTTAGTTATTGAGTGGCAAAACTGGGATCGGAACACAACGCTGCCTGGTTTTAAAGCGTATGCTCTTAACAGCTAACTCATCCCCATCAGACGTAATCCTTCCTTTTGTCCCCTCTGGTGAGCTTTGCTATCCTAAATCTGGAGCCTATGACTGCCGTTGCCAGCCTATCTGCTGGCGTATCTGCTCAAAAGATGTATCTGAACCCACAGTGAACTGGGCTTTGGCCAGGACGTCATTTCTTATCAGGGCCTTGTATTTACCCCCTCTAAATGGAGTAAACAGTAATGTTCCAGGTCCCAGTGTAAGCAACAACCTGTATCTAGCATCTTCAAAATCCTCAAAATGTCTGATGTCTGAGCATTCACCTTTCCCCAAAGTACAGCTACCCAAGTAAACGGCCGCAGGTCTTTTTGAGGGAAGGTCCTTTTGGGGGAAGGACCAGGACTAGCCTCTTCTTCAGTCTGTGCCCCCAGGTTCCCGACCAGACATCCTTGATTTATTTTAGCTGTATAAACTGAGCAATACTTTGTAGGCTGCCTGTCTGTCTTCCCCCTGGGAATGCAAACTTCTTTTCACATCTCCACAGCTCTCTGTGGGTCGATCACTCCGGCTGCCGCTCCCTAGCTCGCTGCTTAGGCCAATGATTACAAACGCCTTGCATTGAGCAGGAAGTGCTACCTCCTGGCCTCTGTCAGCAGCACGGTTACCAGGGAGCCCCGTGGTACATCAGGATCTCTCCCAGTAGTCTTGGCCTTCAGAGAAGAGCCCCTACTCAGCTCCTTCAAGCTACTTCCTTCTCACCATGCTTCTTTTGCTTTGGTAAATGCAGTGTTCCTCCAGGCCCTTCTGTAGAACCAGCAGCTGTTGGGTTCTCTGGCCTCACATGGCACACCCACTCCAGTGTGCCCACTGCTCTGAGCCTTTTGATCCCTTCCTTCCTCTTCCTCCATGGCAGATCAAGCATCTCCATGACACTTAGCATTGTATTTTCTAAGCTTTAAGGGTATTAGCTCCATCTAACCTTGTATCAAAGGAGAATGCTTCCATATCAATGCATTTTCCCCGTCCAACTTTGCGTTTTGTCTCCAGTAACCTCACCATTCCCTCCCACGCATTCTCTCCTGACTCCCGTTGGACATGTTGGCTGGGTCCCGCAGCTCCTTTGTCTATAGCACCTTTTCTCTCAGAGTGGATCACACTGCTCTGGCCAGGTTACATTGTGACTTGACTCTACTTATGGGGCTGTTGGCCAGGAGCAGAGCTGGGTGTAGATTTGCAAGGGACAGGGACAGGACTTATCGTGTATTGTCTTGCAAAACAGAACTTCATCATTGTCTCCTTGCAAAGGCAGGTATCAACCTTTAAGGAGAAGACTAGGACACTTTTTCAGGCCTAGAGAATTCCAGAGGATCTAGGGATTTAGAAGTTTTAATGTATTAACCCAGATGTCCCCTCTCACTCTTTCCTTATCAAGGACCTTGGCCTCGCAGACCTGCCAGGGCTGAGACTTCAATGTTCTTTTAAGCTCTTCTACTCTTATAATTAAACCTGGGACCTGCTTCTCAGCTGTCTCTGCCCTGTAGTTGCAGAGGATGAAGGTCTTCATATGCTGCCAAGGAGGTCCTTTAGTCTTCACGCTTTGCTTTATCCTGCTGTTTAACCACCATCAGCCTTTTATTATATTTTTCTCCAATGCATTGATAGCATCTAGCAACAACCATCTAATTCAATAGTTCTTATAATTATTCTTTCCCCCCAAATTCTTAGACACCTGAGATCCCACATCCAATAGAGCATTACTCTCCTAGGTATCATGTCCTGGTTCACCACCACTGAAAATTTTAACAAGTGCACCATGACTGCAAGCACCTACCACCAGCGATGAGGTCTTCCTTGCAGCTGCTGGCAGGTGACCTAGTTCCAACATACTCCTGGGACCAACATTCAGAGGTCAGGTTCCCCAGCAAACAAACTGCGTGCAGGTTTCCTGGGAGTGGTCTCAGGATCAACCCTGTGAGGGGTGTGGGAAGCAGGAATAGGTAGGGGTTGGGGGGAGGCAGAAGTGATCCTGGGATCCAGTTGCAACAAAGGCCTCAACCAATCCCATGGGGAGCTCTGGAGCTGGACTTTCCCCAGTTGAGGCAAGGGGGCTGGAATGCTATGCCCCTCACATCAGCAAGTAGTAAGATGCAGGCTGTCCCCAGGTGAGGGACGGATCCTTGAGTGAGGCTGCTTTTAGGAATAAGGGCAATTCTGCAGAAGGGTTAGAGAGAGGCTACAGCAGCCAACTCTTGTAGCAGCTGGGGGATGAGTACCTCCATCCCAGCGGCACATCTGGACAGCACATCCATTCACTTCTCTCCAAAGAGAGAGAGAGAGCGGGAAAGAGATTTTTAAAAATAGCCCCTTTGCCTTTTATTTTATATTATTTATTTATTTATTTATGAGACAGGGTCTCTGTCACCCAAGCTACAAAGACCCTGTCATCATAGCTGACTGCAATCTCAAACTCCTAGGCTCAAAGTGATCCTCCTGCCTCAGTCTCCCAAGTAGCTGGGACTACAGGTACACACCACCATGACTGGTTTAATTTTGTTAATTTTTTTTTAATAGAGAGAGTCTTGCTATGTTGCCCAGGCTGGTCTCGAAATCCTGGCCTCAAGCGATCCTCCTGCTGGGATTTCAGGCATGAGCCACCATACCTGGCTGCTTTGTATTTTAAATGACTGCTCTAGAGATTTGCATCCTTAATATAAAATACACTGGATTAATCTTAGACTACTACAAATATGAGGTTTTAACAATAAATTCATATCTATCACCCCCCCCCATCTTGGGCACTAAGATGCTATGTATTTTACTTCTACACATTATAAACTCCATAGCACATTGCTATTATTTTTGCCTCAGTTATCTTTTAAATAAATTAAGCATTGACGAGAAACAGTCTTTCATATGTATTCACATATTTGCTCTTTGGGGTGCTCGTTATTTCTTTTTGTAGATAGACTTTTCTGATCTTGTCAGTAGTTGTGCTAAGAAGGGGTTAAGCTGTGCTTCCAGATGCCCTTGGTTCCTTTTGGGTTAAACTCTGGGCTTCCAAGTTCACGCACCACAGGGGGTGTTTTCCAGCTCTTCTTCCCCTGCCACTTCCTCAGCAAAATCTGGGACTGGATGTGGTACAGGCGGGGAGAACTACTGGGCTGAGTGATTTGCTTGGGGCTCCCCCAGATGCCAGCTCGCACGGTCACCTCAGGCTCAAGCAGGTGCTCCTCAGGGTCCCCCAACGCCAGCAGGAGCCCCTCCATCTTCTCATTCCGGTCCTGGCCCCTCCCCCCAGGTATGGAAGCGGGTCCTTCACGGAAGAGGCTCCTTCTCTCTGGAATTCAGCTCGTGGAGGGCCCCTTGCATCCCTCTGCTGTTAACTAGCCTGGTGGACAAACACGTTTCTTTGTTTTGTCCAAGTTTGTCTTGTGTTACCTTGAGAACGAAGGTCTCTCCCATGAGCCTACACTCTAACCGGAAGCGGAAGTAGCCTCTGCTCGTTTGCGGAGCCTTTGCTCTTTTTCCTCCTTTACGGGTGGGTGGTGAGGAGCTTGGATGGTTCTACGCTGTGAGGCCAGGACGAGCAGAGGTCTCGGTTTACCCAAAGCTGGTGGCTGGGATGCTCGATGGTCTGGCTCCTGCTTGGAGCGGCCGCCATGTCCTCCTCCATCCAAAGGGCCACCCTGGGGAGTGACCGGAGCGCGAGGAGCGTCACAGGTGAGGACGCCGGGTCTTCGCTGCAGGTGTTGCTGCCAAACCCCTGTGAGGTCTGGGGCTCCTCACAACTTCTTTAGATTTCCATTTCTTCATTTGCAAAGTGAGGAGTTCCTGCTGTACTTACCTTAGGGGAGAATTCAGCTGTAGCGTTTTAAGATTCTAGCTCAACTTTTGCATGAAAAAAATGAAGAGAGCATTTTGTGGTATCTGAGTTCTGGTAACGTGAGAGGTTCCAGTCACGCTACTCCCTCATTAACTTGTGATGATAATGTACACACAAGGCACTAATTCCTTATTTTTTAAAAATAAGATAGTGGCTAATTTGATTTGAATGCTCCGGTCTGTGAGTATGCTTCGTGATTTTTAATCCAGTTAGTGTCGGAGATACTAATGATTCTAAGGGTATCTGGTTTCTGCTTATGGTGTAAGTTCTATGCCCTGATGACTCATGTTTCAAGAAGGGAGAAGATGGGGCCTATAGTCAATAAAAGGGGTCTGTTTATACGGTTTCTTTGTTTTCTGTTATTAAACCCAAGTGGCAGGGAGTGTGGGGCCTTGCTTTTAGCTCAGATTTCTATAAGCAGCAGAAAACCCAGACAATTTTGACTTGAAAGTTTGCCTTACAATCTAGCATTATTTTTCAATACGGTCTCAAAACATTCTACTTGAAGGTAAACAAAAGCTGCCACCATGCTGGACAACATTCTGGAAGTCTGAGCCCAGAGGTCAAGGGTCAATTAGCCAGTAAGCTAGCTCTTGATTTGATCTGAATTAAACAGGCAGACAATCTTTAGGGCCTGATTCACTCTGTCCTTTATGTTAGACCTCAAAGTCAGTCTAAACCACTCACCAAATAAGTAATATTTTCACTGAGAAAGTAGTGCCCGAAATCAAATATTCAACTCTGTTTTGGTTGGCACCACATCGGTTTAATACTATGAAAAACTTCTAAAAAGAATGTGTGTTTGTAGTAACATTGTGGTGCAATTTTCACACTTAATTTTTTTTAATTAATGAAGCTTTTATCACTTTGAAGGTAATTTGGTAATAAGAAACTTTTTCCTTGGCTGTTGTGGATAAAAGTCACATGAAACCATCTTAGAGGTAATACCAGTTGTGCCCTACAGCTCCTGTGATAAATCAGCCTACAATCCAATTTCAATGTGACAAGAAAGTGAAAAGAAAACAGAGAAAAGTGAAAATGATAGATAGGAAAACACTTTGTAGATCCCATCTGTTTGAGAACATATTTTTTGAGCTGTGATCCCACTCTGACGACTAGGGAATAAAGTTTGTCATGAAGTGCAGTCTTGTTTAGTATTGTTCAGAGGGGAATATTGCTTGATAGTTTTGGTGTTATTTCCCAAGATGGAATTTAATATCTCTGCTTCTGAGGCTCTTAGGTGACCATAAAAAAGTAAATGGGAAGATGAATGTTTCATTTTTTTCACTAGGAAAAATAAATAAATCCCCAGACATCATTACCCACATTGCCTTCTATAATGAATCTGGCTTTGTATGTTCAACTAATTATGAAACATATATGAGACCAACTAAAATACTGTGCAGAAATTAAAAATAAATATGGTCCCATCAATGAAGTGTTGTGGGGAGTATGAAAAACACCTCTGTCAAGAATGTAGAAAATAGGGCCGGGCACAGTGGCTCATGCCTGTAATCCTAGCACTCTGGGAGGCCAAGGCGGGAGGATTGCTTGAGCTCAGGAGTTTGAGACCAGCCTAAGCAAGAGTGAGACCCCATCTCTACTAAAAAAAAATAGAAAAAATTAGCCGGGCATGGTGGCGTGTGCCTGTAATCCCAGCTACATGGGAGGCTGAGGCAGGAGGATCGTTTGAGCCCAGGAGTCTGAGGTTGCTGTGAGCTAAGCTGATGCCACGACACTCTAGCCTGGGCAAGAGAGTGAAACTCTGTCTCAAAAAAAAAGAATGTAGAAAACAGGGCAATAGGGAGTAGCCTTGAAATAATGTCTTTTTCTTTTTTGGAAGGCTCTAGAAAAACAAAAGAATATTGAACATTGGATCAGGGTTCATGGCAAAAGGGTAGTGACAAGATTATTTCTCCTTGGCACCTTCAGGAAAGGGATTAGTTAATTGGATCTGTGGTTTTTAGATTTAGTTAGTGCTTCTGGCATGGCTGCTGGATGGAGCCAGGTTCTTGGGTCCATTTTCCTACTGGGTCCTATGCCCAGTTCCACAGTATGAGAGGAAAAGATTCTGCACTTCATCAGCACCAGCATGTTTTGACAGCCTGATGCAATGAGACACACATTTATTTCAGCAGCACAGGGAACATAGATGTCATTGGGTACCAAGGGAAAGGTTCTTTTTGCAGATGCAGATCTATACTACTGTCTGTACTATTCATCTCACATCCAAAAGGAGAGATGGGGAAGAGAGAAGGTGTAGTTGGAAAAGAAGGAATGCAAACTCCAATCACATTAAGTCAAATGACTGGGACTGGATCTTCATTTCTTCACTAATCAAGGGATAGGACTACAACAGATTATCTCAAAAATAGCAATCTCCCCCTCTTCCCAAGTCTACCATTCTAGGAGTTGATGAAATTTTTTTTTCTTAGAAGGTTAAGGTTTATGTTTGTTAAATACTCTGTTGTGCTGGCACATCTGTATTTAAAATTATATACTTTTTAAATTGCCTTTTAGAGGGCTAATTCAAAACTCATGATTCCAGAAAAAAATTATTTACAGTGACTTGAAAAGATAAATGGCCAATGAGCATCCTGATTATATCCAAATTCTTGGGTAAGTTTGAAAGATGCTAGTTTATAATTCATACCATGAGTATGCTCTCTCCCTAGTTGTGAGTGACTACACTACCTAGGCAGTCCAACCCTCTAAATGTCCGAAACAAACCAAAGCAACAAATGCAAAAAGAAGCAAACAACAACAAGAAAGCAAAATAAAGGGAAAATATGATTCAGATTCTTGCCTCTTACATCATCCTAAGACAAGATTATGCCTTCAGCTGTTTCCTTTTAGAATTTAGACATTTCAAGTGTTTTGCATTTGATCACCCCAGACACTGGCCACTAGGGAGAAATGAGAATGGGAAAAATGGCTTCTCTCCAACTTACCTCTTCCAAGAAGGATTCCAGCAGGGCACCTGGTGGAGTTTCAGTAAGAAGCAGGTTTTACTTAACTCTCTCCCCATTATTTCCTTCCCCACATCAGATTTACTCTAGAAAATGTAGAGTATAGCATGACTTCTTTTTGAAGTGGCCATGAAGAAAATTTAGAGAGAATTGTAAGACCTTGGATCTAGTTCCAATGTAGCCGTTCAGGAGCCCTGTGAATTGGGGAAAAGATCCCTGGGACTCAGTTTCCCCACCCCAGTAAAAGTGGAACCACCTGACTGGTCCCCAAGGTCTTGTTCACCTCTAACATTCCTTGACTCTGATTCGTTTTCCATGAATGTTTAGTACGTTTCCCAGAGATTTAGCTTACTTGTTTGCAGAACTAGAACCTTCTAGAAGAGTGAAAAAGAAAACAGAGATACCACCTTCAAATTATCTAAAGCTATAAGTTTTGAGTGGTCTTTGGTGTATCTCTTCTTCTCAATAAATAAAAATCTTCAGAGACAATTTTTTAAAATTATTGAACTAGTTTAGAGTTATAATTATGAAAGACATGTATTGGCACTAAGTACTTGCTACTTCCAAGATGACTCAGGTTTTAAATATTTAACTTGTAAATATTGTGATTCAGACAAACATAACTTAATGAACAAGGAAGTTCAGGAGATTAAAATCCAGGAACACCATGCTGCAGTTGGGTCACGTTATATATTGTGCAACCTCATGAGCACATATTCATTGTTTGGGACGAGAGATTTCAGTTAAGGGTGCACAGCTTTGTGTTGTGGGAGCCTGCTTCTTCAGATTGCCTTTCATCATTTTTTTCCTTTATTTGCTCTTTTAAATATTGTATGCCTCTCTTTGGAGAGTGCCCCAAATAGCAACCAGTCCTGTGGCACTGCAGTCAACCAGGTTTGGAGCATTGCTGTAGGTACTTTAGTTGCCTGAGTACACAAGAATCTCATATAAAGTGCAACTGTCTGTCATCCTTTGCCTCTCAGCTCCAAATTTACTCTTCATTGCCTGCTCTTGGAGAATGTAGAGGACCCCTTAAATATTTTTCCTTTGGCAGCTGGTGCAATGTCTAGCTGTGTTAGTGGAAGGCACTGAAGAGACATTGCAGAAGGAAGGGGCTTTTCTTTCTGGTCTGGCAACTTTCTTGTCTCTTGCACCTGGTAGGGCTTTTCCAGCACCCGGTTTCTGCTGGCCCCCAGAGCTTCCCTGGTGTCTAGCACCTGCAGCAAGGGTGGCTTCCCCAGCTCCAAGCTCCTCAGTGGATGTAGTCTGTAGCACCTAGTGGCCAGCAGCTTATCTCCATATCTGCCCCCCCCACCAGGGCACTCTTGTAATCTTGTAAGTGGTGGCTTATGTCACAGAGACACTACTCTGTGAACAGCTTTCTCTGGCACTACAAAGGGCAGATTGCCAGCAAGTTCCTCTGGCATGGCACCACAGCAATTTCCCTGCCTTCCAGTGAGCCTTGGCCATGCCTTCTCAAAAATGCCTGCATCTCAGCCCCAGGGCAAGGTGGAAGGGTGGGGGTTCTTCCTCAGGCTCTCTACATAAACCCTAGGGGAGCAACTGCTCCTTCTGTCTGCTAGTTCTATATTCCTTTAGAGTTCTCTTTATCTGGTAGTAGCCAATCCCCCATTTTTCCAATCTTACAGTTAATTATTCTTTCTATTAAACTTTTCTTATTCCAATTACTGTGTGGTTTCTTTCTTCTGATTGGACCCTGACATATATATCCCAAAGTGAAAATTTTTATATATTTATGGAAAGATAAAGAAAATTTAAACTGAAACAAATATAATTAAGTTCATTGTTCATTCACTAATGTTGGGTGGTTGGTTTGGGTACAAGGTCTCTTTTGTCTTGCATTACTGCTAGGGCTATTCATTTGCTAGGGCTGCCATAACAATGGTCCACAGACGGGTGGCTTAAACAACAGAAATCTATTTTCTCCCAGTTCTGGAGGGTAGACATCCAAGGTCAGAGTGTCAGATTTGGCTTCTCTTGAGGCCTCTTTCCTTGGGTTGCAGTTGGCCACTTTCTCACTGTGTGCTCACATGGTCTTCGCTGTGTGCATACATCCCTACTGTCCTTCTGTGTCCCCAAATTTCCTCTTCTTATAAGGACACCAGTCAGACTGGATTAGGGCCCATTGTTATGACCTCATCTTAACTTAATCACTTCTTTAAAGGCCTTAACTTCAAATGTGGTCACATTCTGAGGTACTGGGGGTTGGGCTTTACCATGTGAGTGTTGGAGGGACACAGCTCAGCCCATATCACAGTGGTTTTTATTTTCCAACTTTGGTATTAGATGTCATGTAGAGGTAACTCTGTGGCAGTAAGAAGATCATCAGACTTGGCTTTGGAAGACCTGATTTGGGGCCAAAGTTCCACTATTTACCAGCTGGGCAAGTTGTTGAACTTCTTGAATCTCAGTTTCCTCATCAGTTAAAGGGGCTTAAAGGGACATAACAGGGATTCACTGAGATCACACAAATGAAAATTATTTAAAACCTACAGAGAACACTATAAAAAGTGAGGTATTCCTTGGTAAGTGTATGAAATCACACATTTTAAAAAATCCTCCCATTACATTTTATACTTGATACTCATTAAAAGGCATTGCCAACCTATTAAACAGGTATTAAGTATAAATAATTTGTATAGCCAGAAAATCTTTTGTTTGTTAGACACAGGAAAAATTTCCCTGGTCTCAAAACTGTCACAACATGCGAGGTAATCTTGATCAAACACAAATTTTAGATTAATTATCGTATCATCCCTTTTATTTTCTCATCTTCTACAGAAGCAATAAGTCATATATTTCAAGCCCTATGAATTTATTAAATTGACTTAGTCCTAGTTTTTGGAAAAGATAGAAACTATATGGTCTTTAGAATGATAGCCAGCAAATTTTTTGGCAATTACAATATTCACTAATGGAGGGAGAAGAAAGAAACTATAATCTGCTGCTCATTACATTCAATATCACAGCATCCTTCCCCAAGAAATTCAGTGTTTGCAGTCATCCTGCACAGTGAGAAACTGAGGCACCAAATATCATTGCCATGTTCACGTCCTGAAGGGAAAGGAAACTCTCATTTGTTGAGTTTTATATACAAGGCACATTGTACAAATTTCATTTAATCTTCACGACATCCCTAGGAATCAAGTATTATTATTAAACCATGTTACAGATAAGGAAAATGAGGCCCATGGAGAGTAAATAACTTGTCCAGAGTCACGTGGCTAATAAATAGGAGATTAGAGATTAGAGATTAGAACTCAGACCTGCCTGACTCTGCTACTGCGTGTCTTATCAAACCCTTTGATAGCTGGACTTTATTCACAGTGGCCTCAATTGAATAGTGTTATTAACAGCATAATTGTCATTGGATATGAAGCGATTAGGAGTTGAATCTAGCAGAGCTTAAATTAATAAAAATTCTCTAGAGATTAGTTACATAAGAGTTCTCAGGTTACATGACCAATATTAAAGTTAAGCCCTGAATAAAAAAAAAATTTTGGCAAATATTCAACCATATTCTGTAATAGCACCAATTGGCCATTTGCCTCTTGTGCATATATAATCATTATCTACAATGATATTTGTTCTGTTGCCTTTCAGTTTTCCCTTTGCCATCTATGTATGCATTAACTTAATCTGTAGAGCAAGTTATGTTCACATAATTATCTAGTAAAGGAAAGTGCACTTATGATAACTGTTTTCCTTTTTAATTTTTATATCAGATTCAGCAGCTGAGAAATAGTATCCTTGTGTTATTACATTCTTTAAATTTAGACTCATTCTAGTTTGTGCTAGATCTTTTTAAAAGGCTTGAAGTTTAGCCCTCCATAAGCTTCACTTTGAAATCTTGTTGGAACAATCTGGAAGACTGATTTTATTTCACAAGGAACACAGGAAAAAAAATCACATCAAACTTTACTGAAATTGAAGAGGCAAGTCATGAGGCTCAAAGAGGGGCTGAATTAGACCTTTACTGCTTTAATAATGGGATGGAGGAAGTGATATCAGTTAAGTGGGACCATTAAAGGGGAGTCATTTCCCTTTGAGGTGTCTCTCTTGGAGTTCTTCCCTTACAGGGCTTTGTAGTTCCGCTATTTCAGTATTGGACTTCATTCCCTGTTGGCTGAGTCCCCTAAGATCGGGAAATGTTTTACTCAGCCTTATGTCCTGTTCTTCATCTTGTCTCAACTGCCTTAATGTGGACCATCCCCACCTCTAACTGGACTACCACAGTGGCTTCTAGAAGAACTCTGCCTCTGGTCCCCTCAGCAGAGGAGATGTGATGTGATGTGATGCCAGATTGCTCCCCAGATACCACTGGACTCCATCACTGACACTGACCTTACAAAATTTGGCCCAAACCAAATACTTTGTTAGCTGTGTTCTCTACCATCTCTACTCTTTCCCTGACTCGTCCCCTGCAACCTGTGAAGAAAGTGACATGATAATGTGATATTGAGAACCTTGCAATGTGGTGGTGAGAACTTCTTTGGACTGACTGGTCAGAAGAGTCCTCTTTGAGGAGGTGGCATTTGTGTGGGTATGTTTGGGAACTGACCATATGGAGAAGCAGGGAAAGGACATAAACAGGCAGAAGAAAGCTCAAATGCAAAGATCATGTGGCAAGACAGAGTCTGGCCTTTTAAAGGGATATATGGAGACCAGTGTGCCCGGAGCACAGTGAGGATGGGAGCTGCGGATTAGGCAGCAGGTGGATCCTGGGGAAGCTTGTCAGCCTTGAAGAAAGGGCAACAGTGAGCCTCTGAAAGCACTGAAGTCAGGCAATGAGATGACATGGCCTACATTTTGAAAAGATCATTCTAGCTGCTGGGTAGAATGAAATGGAGAGGGCTCCAGTTCCATACATCTGTTTTCTAAAGTCACCTTGCTGAACACAACCTGTGTATAGATTAGGGATTATTTCTTTCTTAGTAAGTTGTAAGAAGGGCCACAACATCTTTCTTTGGGTCTGCACTTCGAAATTTCCATGGAGTAGGCAAGTGTCAAGGCACTTCTTTGAAACTATGTTGCAGTTTTGGTAATATTCTTCTCAATAAAGTGATACATCCGTTACTAACACTTGATATCCAGAATTAAACATGCATTAGGTACCTACTCTGTACCAGACATGGTAGAATACAGGGACAAATAAAAGTGATTCTAATCCTAGAGAGACTTAAGAATAGGAGACTAGTGTGGTTCCTGGTGGTCCATGTTTGATGTTCTGTTGGTACATCATCTTAAGACTCTTAACCAATCATGTATTTTCACACTTGATGATATTATAACACTGTATTCTTTATGTCAGCTTATATTATTAATATACTATAATCATCAGGTGATATTTTCACAGCACAGTCACATATTTTTCTATATTTCCCAGTCAAATCTGTGCAGTTGGTTTTTCCTTTCTCATACTTGGCCTCAGTGACTCATTGTCTTTGGTTCTGATGACATTTCTAAGGATATTTATAAAATTGAATATTAAGTGCAGACAGCTTATGATCACTTCAGAGAAGTCTGTCTCCTTATAATAAAAAATGATGCTGATTAAATAGTTCCAGGAGTGGGGTTGACTGTGGTATCTCCACAGTAGTTTGATGGGTTTTTTTCTCAGTCTTGGCAGAAGCTAGCTAGAAAGTGACCAACTTTAGTCTATTTCTTTTAAGTAGGACTATGATTGGGTTTGAGGACAGACCTGAGATTTGCAAGGACTTTAGAAATTTGAGGTATGTGCCCCATAGTTAAAAAATTATATCTTAGACAAGTAGCCTGTTTTTGAAGAGAACATTAGTATTCTATTCGCAACCACATTTGTTACATTTGGCTCCAGCAGGAAAAATTAAAATCTTGTGTTTGTCAGCAGTGAGGCCAGGATGCCTATGCCCCAAGTTTAAATATCCAAGAATCATCCAGTGGTTTGCTTTTATTGTTCATAAAGTCAGCAGAGACAAACCACCTGAGTAGTTCCAGATGTTGAATCAACAAGGCCATACTTCACAGACCTACATGTAAAAAGTAAATTTATAGGCCCAAGAAAAGGCTGGGAGGATTGTGCTGTTTAAGGATAGAAAGATGCTTTCATTCTTAAAACAGATTAAACACAGGACGTCTAGCCTTGCAGATGGCAGGGCTAGGTGACATTTACTGTTCTTTGGCCACTTGAGGCTTTGGGTTGTAATCCACTCCTTTTTGCCCTGGTTGTTGAACAGAAATCCCAGCGATTGGTTGGCTAACTCCAGAGGACTGGGCTGTTTTAAGATAGCAAGTCTCTCTAAAATTTTAACAAAATTACTTGAGGGTAACCTGGCAAAGAAAGATGTCTCCACGTTGGCTCAAATGCTGGAGAACATAGAGACATAACTGTGGCTTACAGTTATTAAAGCCTACTCCATCTCACTGGTATTTTGGCAATGAAGCCAACATTGTTCCAGGCACCTTGCTTTGTGAGTTGGCTACCGAGGTAACGTTATAGGGTGGTAAATAATACAACTTGCATGGGCCTGGGGCCAGGAGGTTGGAATTTGTTGCCATAAATCTTAAAACTGCTGAAGATATCTTATGTTCAAGTTTATCAGGCATAGCCAAAAAGTGAAAGTTCTGATATCCAGAGTGCCTACATGGCTATAATACATAACCTTACTGAGTGGCAGAGAATTTTTATGGCTACTGGCAAGAACCCAAACAAATATTCAACTGTCTCTCCACAAGATATTTCAGTGAAGTGACCCAAGTTATTCAAGTAAGATTCTGGCTCATAAATCTGGGCTGGAATAATAACATCATTCTATGTCCTAACTATTACATTACAATGAACAAAATATGGAAGCGTCTATGCTTGCACACAGCGTTATGCCATTGTCAATTAATGAGTCAGAATGATGATCACCTGTATATAGCAGTAGCTAAAATCTAACATTTATTGAGAGGTAATTATGTGTTGAGCATGGTAGTTAGTGGACTTCAAACATTTTCTTATTTGAGCCTCTCAAGTAACATTTTGAAGGAGGTGCTCTTGACAAATCAGGAGCCCAAAGCACAGAGCAGTCCAGCAAATTGTCCAAGATATTAATAGCAAAGTGCTGGAGTATCACTCAGACCAGCCAATCCACTGCACTGTAGCCCACCCTCAAGGCCTCTTTTGACAATGATAGAATTTTTTTTTAATCTTGGGCATTTTGAAATATTAATGACATTCAAAAATGATCAAGAATAGTGGAAGGACTCTCTCATAGCTATGCCTGAAGCGTAAGAAATAAATATAGCCAGCACAGTTAAACCCATCTTGTATACCTTCCTCAACTTCATTCCCTGCCCTGCCCCACCCCAGAGGTAACTTTTAACCTGAACTTGATACTTCTCACTCCCATGCATTGCTTTATACTTTCACCTCATCCATGTGTATCTACAATCTATGTACATAGTATGGTTTTTGTACATTTGTATGAATGATGTATCATACCTCACATGTTCTTTTACAACGTTTTTTGCTCAATATTGTAAGTCATGGTTAATTTTATGTGTCAGCTTGACTGGATCAGGGGATGCCCAGATAGCTGGTTAAACATTATTTCTGAGTGTATCTGTGAGGGTGTTTCTGCATGAGATTAGCATTTGAATTGGTGGACTCATTAAAAGAGTCCCCCTCCCCAGTGTGGGCAGGCATTATCCAGTCTGTTGAAGGCTTCCACACAAAGGAAGAGTGAGGAAGGAGGAAATTCCCCCTCCCTGTTTTCCCCACCTCACTGCTTGAACTCATCTCATCTCATCTCATCTTCTCCTGCTCTCTCGAACTTGGATTTACATGCACGCCCCTGGTTCTCAGGCCTTCAGACCCAGACTGGAACTACATCACTTGTTTTCCTAGGTCTCCAGCTTGAAGATGGTAGATTTGGAGCCTTGACAGCGTCCAAAATTGTGTGAGCCAATTCCTTATAATAAATCTCTTCCTCCACCCGCTCTTTGGAGGACTTGGAAACTGACAAATTTAAAAACAAAAAGAAGGGACTAAAAGCCGGAAAGAATCATTTGGGTCTTTGTTTTGCAGAGGCTGATTAATGAACTAGAAGCCAATTATTTCTACCTGTGACTTTCTTTCCCCAACATCAGATAGCACTTTGGCAATCGGGATCATTTAGAAGCAGAAAGATCATCAATTGTTTTGCTCTCTATGGAAAGGAGTTCTCGAGGAATACAGTTGAATATTTGGGAATACAGTTTTAAATGTTTTATTATTTAAAATTTGAGCAAACTGGTAAAATCTAAATCAGATTATAGTTTAATAGTATTGCACCATGTCAATGTTTTAGTTTTGATGTTATTACTATAGGTATGTAAGATGCCACCACTGTGGGAAGCAGGGTGAAGGGGACCCTCTGCTATTTTAGAAACTTCTAGGCTGATTTTGAAATCATTTTAAAATAAAAAGTTAAAAAGAAAAAACTCAAGCTCCTCCTTTTGCTGTTTAGATTTTGAGCCAGGCAGTCCTCGTCAATAAGGCATTTTATAGCAGTGTGCTATAGGCTCCAAATCTACCATCTTCAAGCTGGAGACTCACGAAAACAAGTGATAGGTGGGGAGTGGGAATTTTGAAACAATATCTAGCAGCCAGTAAATTTGCTGGCAGGTAAGGTTAGTGCTTACCTAGAAGTTTATGCTTACCTAGAAGTTTACAGTCATCCAACCTGTTAGAACGTACTAGTGATGCAGTCCAACCCCCAACCCCAGATGCACTGTGCTTCAGGGTTTCCCAGCTGTGGTACAATTGACATTTTAGAATGGACAACTCTTTGTTGAGGGGCTGATCTGTGCATGGGGGGGTGTTTATTGGCATCATGATTTCTACCTACTAGATGCCAACAGTACCCTGCCTCCTAGTTGTAACAAGCAATAAATATTTGTAGACATTGCTAAGTGTTCCTGGTTGAGAATCTCTGCTATGCTTAGAAAACAAATCTTTTGTCTCTACTTTTAAAAGAAAATGAAAACTTGATGATAGGACTCTCCCACCTATCTTTCTTCCATTGGCCATAAAGCACAAACTCCTTGAATAGAGATTCTGTATTTTTTTTTTTAAATGTACAATCTCACCCATTCTTTAGTGCCCTGGACATATACAATGGTACTGAAATAGAAATATTTTCTGCTCTTAAAAAACTATCTGAAACAGATATTTCAGAAGGAGAAATGTATATAAGATCCCAAAAGAACAACATGTGGACAATGTTGGCCTTATTGAGTATCACGGAGTCATAATTTCACACACGAAGGTAATTCGTTACATTAAAACCTTCACAGGCTTTAGTTTATTTAAGCCTCTGGGGCTAACATAGCACATTTCTAAATATTATGGGTTTTGTAAAGGTGCATGACGAACCAGCAGACTGTTGGTGTGCTGGAAAAGTGATAAAAATCAGCGCTGAGCTTAATCACGGCTTTCTCTGGAGTGTATATTTATGTGGTGATGTCAGCATGGTATCCTGTAACTGGCTGAAGGTCATGTTCTGTGTTCATCTGCGCAGGATTTAGAAACTCTCAAACAGACTTGCTGGAGAAAAACGGCTGGCCGAATTGGAGCGTGGCTGCCGCTTCGCAGTCTGCGTCCTCCTCGAGCAAAGGAGCTGAACAAAGAAATCCATCTTTAAATGAATTCAAAACCGCAGTGGCTCCGTCTTTGGCCACATAAGTTATTTGAGTTATTGAGGCTGGCTCCAGTGTCAAGCCACGTATGTTGCCTTAATGTATTTATTTAACCCAGGACTGCCACGGAGAAGGCAAACCCACTTCAGCATGTGAAAGTCTGCGACAAAGAGAACATTCAGACCAGATCCTGAGTAACAAACACATCAGGAACTCTGGAAAGGGGAAGATGTTGCAAGCCCAGCACAATGCTCGGCTTTATTCCCACCCCCGCCCATCCCCCCCCACGCAGAGGCAGACTGCAGTCAGCCAAACTGTAAACTGTCCTTGGCTGAGCAGACCCAGCCGGGTGGCAGACCTGAAGGGAGAGGGGGCTGCTCAGATGCCGATGGCAGTGCAGACACTGCATGTCTGGGGCCACTGTCAGTGGCTTTGTCTTTCCCCTCAGGGACACAGTACTGGCTGGATGCGGGGAGGTAGCCTTTGCACAGAAAGAATCTAGAAGCCAATCATCCACCCTCTATTCCACGAGCCTATGCAGCAGTCTGGCCCCCTCAGCCAGGTCCCGGACTCAGGCAGACCTCACCCCCTCCAGTGCTCTGGAGGCGAGCACTGATGTCTGAGAGCATCGCCTTCATGTACCAAGTCCTCTAATTATGATAACTGTACAGGTGACACACTCACCGGGCCAGTCACAGGGTAATCCCAGCTGAAGGTATTTGGTTTGGCTTTTCTTGTTTGGTCACTTTGGCAATTAGGAAGCAGCTTGCTGGCTTAGGGTGAAGTAGAGGCCCGTACCATGGGAGATAGCTTTGTCTTCCCATCAAATCCAACAGAGAGGCCACCCAGGAAACCTACTCTCTTGATCAGGAATCTCTCCAGTGCAAATGATGGAGTCACCATTCAAACTAACCTCAACAAAAACTAACCACCACACAATTATGTGCCAGGCACTGTTCTAAGTCCTTCCCTATATTAGTATATTCCACCTTCACAACAGCTCTGTGAGGTAAGACTATCATCATTCCCATCTTACAGATGAAGAAACTGAGGCACAAAGGAATGAGGCAGCTTGTCTCCAAGTCACACAGCACTTCAGCCACAGCTGGGATTTGAACCCAGACAGACTGGTGGCAGTGTCCACACTCTTGAGTACTGCGCGATATAGCAAACTGGAAAATGTGTGGGCTCAGGGATCTGGATTGGGGACTGGGGTGATGTGCAGACACACAGGAAGAGCTGCAGGGACTTTATACCACCTGGCACTTTCTCCAGCATATGCCTGATCTACCTTCCTCCCTATTTCTCTGTCGATGGTGGTGTCATTCCCTCCTGGGCAAGAAGGCCCTTTCTAAGCAGTGGAAAGCATGGCTGCCTGAAGCCTCAGCTGAGCAAAGAGGTTACAAAGAGTTACCCAATTCCACAGCCTCATTACCTAGCACCAAGGTGTCCGTGCAAAGGGTGACTTTTTATTGACATGCTGAACTATATTGAGGGAGTTGGCAGGTGGATGGCTTCATGGTTTTCTTAAGAGGGCATGAACTATGGGGCCAGGAAGACCTGTGTTGGAAACCAAAATCTACCATTTATCAGTGAAAGGACCATGGGCAACTTATTCTTTCTGAACCTTAGCCTGAAAATAATCCTATATAACTTCCAAGTTGTGAGTGTTACAAATCATTCATATATTAAACAAATAGGGAACAATTATTGCCTGACACTGTGCTAGCCCCTGGATATTTCACATAGAAAGCTGAACCCAGTTGTTAGAACCCAGTAGGTATTACTGCATGGAACCTCTTGGGATTATGAATATTGTTTGGTAGCAGGACAACACTTCTTTTCTCCTCCAATCAGAGAGAATTAAGAAAGAACGATTGGACATGGACACTTCTGTCTGCGTGATATGAATGGAATTACTGTAATCTCTGAATAATGAGCTGTCTGAAGCTTCTGTGCGATGCTTGCATGGATATGCATTTGCTTTGGGAAATGTGAAATAGACGGTAGTGATATCAAGGGAAGAGTTTCCATGCCCACGGATCTCTTTGGATGAACTGCGTGGCTATGAGTAGACCCACTCACAAACACATCCTGGTGCTGTCAGCAGCCAGCATCTTGCCCTGGCCTGCACCTCGCAGCCCCTTCTCACTCCTCCACTAACCCCTTCATGTCCTTCAAAGCTCAGGGTGGGGCTACCTCCTCCAGGATGCCATCTTCAGTCATCACTTTCTTTAGCACCCCAGGCTGGTCCCCCAGTGCCCTGAGCATCCTCCATCGTAAGCCTTAGCACACAGGCTTCCAGTCGTGTTCTACTCTTTCTCCTCTGCTGGAATGTGGACTTGAGTATGGGGACAATAGTCCCCTTATAGGCAATTTTGTTTTCTGAGGTTTCAGTTACCTGCAGTCAACCACAGTCTGAAAATATTAAATGAAAAATTTCAGAAGTAAATAATTCATAAGCTTTAAATTGTGTGCTATTCTGAGTGGTGTGATGAAATCTTATGCTGTCCCATTCTGTCACCTCACCACATAAGCATGTTGTCATTTCACATCATCTCACAAGAAGAACAGTTGAGCATAGTATAGTAAGATATTTTGAGAGAGAGAAAGATCATTTTCACATAACACTTATAGTATATTATTATAATTGTTTTATTTTATTGTTAATCTCTTACTGTGCCTAATTTATAAATGCAACTTTATCATAGGCATGGATGTATGGGAAAAAACATAGTATATATATAGGGTTCTATATTCTCTCTGGTTTCAGGCATCCACTGGGGGTCTTAGCGTATATCCCTAAGGATAGCAGGGACTTGCTCTAATGGATCTTATATCTTCAAATCCCCAGAACCTATGGCAGCATTGGGCATACAGTAGGGACTCAAAAAAATGTTAGCTGAATGAGTGAAGTAGCCATTAAATGAATTTGGAAAACTCAATCACTGTGGGAAAATTGCCAGTGATAATCAAGTTCGTTCGTTCGTTCCTTCCTTCCTTCCTTCCTCCCTCCCTCCCTCCCTCTTTTTCTCCCTCCCTTCCTTCCAAGTGTTCCACTGAGGTGACAGAGCATCATCCATGCTCAACCTCTAGCGGGGTGTAACTGAGGGAACGAAGGGGTCCCTCCTGGCCTTCTGAGGAACTCGGGTGTAAGACTGTGTCCCCTGTGTAAAGCAGGGACAGAACCAAAAGGAGTCCACAGAGTGATCATGGCTTTATGAGATTTTCTCTGGAGGCAGTATTTTCATATGCTAATTCCAAAATCCAGTCTAGCGTCCTTGGAATGCTTCTTGAAAAGCATTTGTTAGTAAGAGAGAAGATACCCTGGTTATAAACACAGAGCTTCACCAACTGGAAGTATTATGTTCTTTTCTTTTCTTCTCCACGTCTGAAGAATAGAAAGCCCAACTCAATTTCTCTTGAAGATTTACAAACAGATGTGGCTCTCATAGCACATCCACAGCTGCTGACCAAGAGCCAGCCTCTGAGTGGCTCACAAGCTGCAGTTTGCCTGAGGGAAGCCACCCCATCCCCTCCAAGGGCAGAAATCCAACCAGTTTCCCTGCATAAGGTCATCACTTCACAGCGGTTTTAAAAGCTATTTGTTTTTTAAACAGCTGGTTCAAAGGTTGCACTGGCATCAAAATGTAAAATTGCAAAGCAAGTATTGGCATTTCACACCTGATCAGTGCAGGCGGTGGGGTCAGGCCACAGGGCCAGAGCTGAATTCCACTTGCTGCTGTCACAGCCCTGCTGAGCCAAGAGAGAGGCAGGACAAAGCTGGTGCACAGATGCTATGATGGTGAGGGGGCAGGGTTTTTTCAGGTGTTTTTGCCAAGACTTCTAGGCTGGGATCCCCATGGAAGGTTCTGGAAGGCTGCTATGGAATGGTTATGCATTGAAGAAGGCTGGACTCCCTTTAGGCTTGCAGTGGCACTGTGTCTGCTTAATTTGGGAATCAAAATGGAATCTGGCTAAATTTTGCTCAGATTAATTTGATGAAAATGCATTTTAATCAGCTCTTGATAATGATGAGAAGAAACAAAGTATTTGGCATTAGCAGGTTTAGTTTCCAAACTCCAGTTTCATCACATAGAAATGTATGACTTTGGGCAAATTACCTAACAAGACAAAGCCTTAGTTTCCTTCCCATTTAAAATGATAATTTGATATAATGAAAAACAACATTTACCTTAGAAAGTTGTTGTGAGGATTCAAGATAATGTCCATAATGGACACTTAGCACAGTGACTGGCACAGAAAGGATATGGTATAAATAGTGATATTAGTAATAGTAATGTAATATTTTGCTTTGAAAAATGGTCTCTTTTCAGGTAACCCAGCAACCCACTCCAAGTACAGGAAAGAGAGAAAAGAGGCAGCAGGCAAGATAAAAATGCTGACAGGGCCAAGGTAATGAAATCCCATTTTATTAAAGAAATGACAAGGTGCAGATGGCCTGGTCTAGTGCCTTCTTCAAGATGGGATCCTGCCAGGATCATATACTTTTTCATGCGTTGGCTAAGGTGGGGCTAAAGGTCTTTCCATATTCATAGCCCAAGAAAACTGGATCATTTCACTGTCAGATGGAAGGGCAGCCTGCTCAGGAGGGAGGTTTATTTGATCTGTACTCCCTGAGGCTCCAGCTTCCCAAGGGAATTCCATTTCATTCCTTTCCTCCCAGTGCATAGAGCTTGGTCCACACAATCAGTCCATCTTTTGGCACCTGAGGTATGCCTGAGAGGCAGGTGTATCTGCTTAGTATCCAACCTGTTTTTATTGCCAATCCCAATGACACAAGTGGGTTCAACTGGCCATGATTTTAGAGGAGTCAGAGGTTGTCACTGTTCCAAGAATATAGTTTCACAACAGCCATAAAATGAGGACTCTGTTTAGCCCAAGGATCTTGAATTGGGGTGAGGATCTCCAGCTGTGAAACTAAGAACGATAAACTTTTCAGCAAATTGGCAAGAGTATTGTTATACCAGTCTTTCGTCTTTGGGGAAGGTCATAAAAGACATCCAAGCATGCTAGAGTTACATAGAAATGCATAGCCCCCATCCCCTGACCCCTGCCTCAGGGATGTCTTCTGTATGCCTCCCAGCAGATACTCAGACAATTAATAGTCTTGGAAAGTTTAGAAAGGGCATTTTATGAAATCCTTTTTATGTGAAATGTTGAAAGCACAAACTGAAGATGTTAACAAAAGCCTGTGATCCCAGTGTCCTGAGTACCAGTCATTTGCTGCCTGGCCCAGTGTTGGTTCGGCAAAAACCAACACAATCACCTCTACTGAGGACATGAAAACAAAAGCCCCTAAAACTATACTCCAGGAGTGAGGTGGATGCTACAGAGATGCATCCCAAACAGCTGGCAGAGTTGTGTAGCCACCTCCTTTCGGAGACATCTTGCATCTCTTGTTTATTAACACCCAGTATTTCCCATCAGGGAATCCTTTACTTATTGTGGGTCCATATGGGGAAGCCGATTTGGCCCCTGATTTTGGAGGTTGAGTGATCCAGGCTTAGGCCAATCAATCACTATGTTACATTTCCCTGGCTACTCTGATTGGTTGAGAGATGATCATGTGACTCAAACAGAGCTAGTGAGATGAGATGAGATTTTCACTGGAATTCTGGGAAACTCCTATGGCTGTGTAGCGAAAGGGAGGCGAGAAGGCTGTGAGGCCTGGGGCTGCTGCCACACGGGAAGCCAAGTAGCGAGCTGACAGACAGGGAGTGGGACTTGAGGGGCCTGAATTGAGCCCTGCCTCCAGCCGCCTCAGGCCAGCCCTCCAAGGGACGTTTTGAGTTTGTGAGTCAGTAATTGTACTTTTCTGCTCCAGCCACTTCTGTAGGAAACTTTGCCACCTAAACTGCTTTATCACCCCATTGTGTCTTCTTTTGCTTCTCTATTATTCCTCTTTTATTTTTCTGATTCGTTTTTTTTCCTCATTTCTAAAGCAATACGTACTTATTTTAGAAAATTTCTTAAACACACAAAAGAAAAGTAAAGTGACTTTCCTAAGGTCACGCAGCTCTCAGGTGGCTTGACCCAGGCTGGCTCATGCAGGGACAGTGTTCCTCACCCTGCAATGTGCTTTTAGCTTCTCACAGATCTTCTCCACATTTTGATGAACAGGCCTTCAGTCATTCCCTCCTTTGGAGTATTTTTTCTTATGAGAATATATTATTATTCTTTTGCAAAGTTGGGATGATATTACAAATACAGTTCATATACTTTTTTTTTACTTAGTAATATATCATTGGCCAAAGTCATTAAATATTTTGCAGAATCATGATTTTTAATGTCTGCATAATATTTCATTTGATTTGAATATATCATAATTTATTTAAACATGCTCATATTCCTATTTTTTCTATTTAAAAAAGCAAATGTTAATAGGTGTTCTGATTATTTCCTAAGAATGAATTTCTAAAGATAGAATTACTGAAACAGAGGTTAAGATATTTTAGACAGATTGCTGTAAGTTCTGTTCAGGAAAAATGTACCACTTTATGTACTCATATTCACCACCACTGTAGGAGAGTCACATTCGTTATATTCTTGTCAACACTGAAAATTATTGGTTTTAAAACTTTGCAGATTTAGTAGGAAAAACATAATACCTAATTCTAATTTGCCTGTTTTTTATTATTAACATAAAAATTAAAACAGTATGGCACAGGTTAGTGGTGCAGAATAAATAGTTCAGAAAGAGAGTTGTTATTGAAAAAGGAGGCATCACAAAGCAGTGAGGGAAAACATAATAATTCCTCAGGACAAAGGAAGACAAAGTGAGATCCATATCTCAGACCTTCTCCCAGTGGTTCTCAAGCATGAAGGTGCATCCTAATCACCTGGAGGGCTTCTTAAAATACAGACTGTGAGCGCCAGCCCTAGTTTCTGATTCCTAGGTCTGGGGTAGGGCCCAAGATTTTGCATTTCTAATGAGGTCTAAGGTGATGCTGATGCTGCTTGTCCAGGGACCACACCTTGGGAAGGTTCCCTTGTACAGTAAACTCCAGACCAATGAAAGGGGCAGGTAAAGAAAAAAAATCATCTTGCTCAGTTTTTGACAGATGTGATATGTGCATATCACATTCATTATATTATCACAAAGAATGTATGTTCTTTTCAAGTACTTATGAAACAATTACAGATCTTAACTGTATACTTGGCATATAGTCCACATCATTCTATAAAGGCAATCCCAGAATATCTTAAAACATAGTTAGAGTAATGATCACATTTTTTGACCAAAATGCAATAAATCTAGAAAGGAAAAACAAACAGTAACTTCCCAACCACTTGGGAAATATACTAATACCACTCTCTCTCTCAAATGCCTATTTTGCCAAAACAACAGTAACAAGAATACAACACACTAGAATGTGTATGTTGAAGCTAAAGTTGTCCTTGGGGAAGAACATAGAGCTTTAAATTCTCTCATTACTCAACAACAACAACAAAACTAAAAGAAAACAAATTAATCAGAAAACCCAAGAATTTAGGAAAAGTATATCAAACCTAAAGCAGAAGGAAAGAATAAATATAAAATATGAAATTGAACTTAAACTGGAAAACCTAAAAGCAGTAGAATTGATTAATCAATTCAAGAAATTTGAAAAAATAAAGTGAGAAAGACAAGTCATAACCTACCTTAACTCAAAGGTGGAAAACAGTGGGAAAATGTAGATATCCAAAATTGGTCAAAAGGAAGAACAGATAACCACAAATGCAGGGGAGAGTTTTTGAAGGATTAAAGAATACTTTGTAAAGTGGTGCAAAAAAATTTTAAAACTTCGGTGGTAAGGGTAATTATTCTGGAAAAATAAATTTTCTATATCAAGAAGAGATAGGAAACCTAAAATAAGCTTTGAGGTGATTGTGAAGAAGCTTCTGAAAGGGGCCAGGCCAGACAGTCTACACAGATCAAACCATCCAAGAATAGATAACACAGGAATTATTTAAATTGTTTCAGAACCCAAAGACAAAAGGGGTTCCTCCTGACCCTTTTATTGTTTTTATAAAGCCACCAAAGCACTATAGCAAAAATCTATCAAAATTATACTAAATAAAAAAATGACAGACCTCATTTCATTTATTCCTAAACAAAATACTGGCAAGTAGACTCCATTAACACCAGTGGTCATTATTATCATCACTGATACATAACATCTGTCCAAGCCAGCACAATAAACCAAAAACAGAGGTATACATATTGGAAAGGAACAAGCGAAATTATTATTTGCAGATAAAATGATTATATACCAGAGAAAACCCAAGACAAAATAAGCTGAGAAAACTTAGAAACTATATGAGACAGTGGGAATATGACTCTAGTTCTAAAAAAATATAAAAAAAAGTAACAATTTTGATCCTAACCATAAACCAGTTAGAAAATATAATGAATAAAAAATTCTTTCTTAATAACAATTTATATATAACACGGCGTGCTTTTTAGAGAAAACAACAAATTTTATTGATGGGCAGTAAAGAAGATTTGAGAAAATGGAGAGATATACATTTTAGGTATGCTGTCTTAACTTTATAAGAGAAAAATGATTGTAGTTTTTGACCTGTAAGACTTGACCATAGAATTCTAGTCTAAAGAGAGGTTATGTTCTTCTTGGGAGCCCAAACTGATTTTGTTTAGCCAAACACCTTGATGAGCTGATTTAATTTTGGAAAGAAAAGTCCCATGCCTTGGGGACTATAATGGACTATTATTAAGATAGTGAGATTGGACTCAAGTTGAATCAACCAGGGAGGAAAAGGGAAGAGATCAAAGTTGGGGGATCTTAAAAAGCTGGAATTTAAAAAGAGAGAGAGGACTTTCTTTCTATAAAAGGACAAGTAGAAGAACTTTTAAGAATAAACACTTCCAATATTCAGTTTAAAGTCATTTATTGAGCACCTACTTTCCAGACAATGCACTCAGCACTTTCTACATTTAATTATCACAAAAATCCTATTTTTTTACCTTACAGTTGAGAAATTAAGGCAAAGAAAAGGTAATCTTGACCAAATGCACAGCTTGCAAATGTGAAGTCTAGCTGCTGACCCAGACATTCTGACTTCAGGGCTCAGACTCATAACACTACCCTGATGTTGCCTATCTGGCATGCTCATGGCCTTGAGTTAGAGACAGTGAAAGGATCTGATGGTTTCCAGTGGAGTGTTGTGGACTGGAGAAAGGACAGATGTGCAGAGATCAAGCATTCCGTGGAAGCAGGAATATGGGACTGACTCTGAGAAAAATAAACACCAAAGCCCTCTGCTGCCCTGACACCCCAGAGAGCCTGGAAGCATGCTGGCACTTCTCTCAGGTGTGACTGGGGATGTTGAGACAATTTGATTACATCGTGAAGTAAACGATTATTTCAACCCACTGGATAACTTGGATCCATCGAAGAGGCTGAAGTATGGCTTATAATCCATTAAATTACAAATGCTCCCTAAAAGAATCTATAAAAATAATGCAAGCACACCCGGATTCAAATGAGATTTTTAAATTTGCCCAAACTGTTCAAAAATTTATTTAATAGAACAAAATTTTATCAATTTCCGAAAAAGAGTTACAAAATAATTATCAAGAGCTTAGCCTATAAGATAATGAAACATATTATGAAGCCACACATGTTAACAAAGTATATATTTCAAATCAGAAAATTAGTCAATAACTAATGATTGAACAAAAAGCTAAACATTTTTTAAAAATCTAGATCTCTTTACATTTAACACAAAGTAAAATTTCAAATGAACTAGAGACCTAAATATTTTTTTAAAACCTACAAAATTACTAGAAGAAAATATGGGTGAGTAACCTTGCTGCAGCAAAGACTTTTCTAAATTTGACATAACCTCCAACTCACCCCTAACCACCGAAGAGAGCAAGGAAGAAGACTAAATATTTTAAAATTCAGGATTAAAGAAGATGGCTGACTGAGCACTTGCAACTATCCCCTGTTCCACCTCAAATCTCATGAAATGAAGCGGGGGAAATACTTTAAAATAATAATACAACCGTAAGTGGTTTGAATAAAAATCAGAAAGAGTGTCATTAGCAGATGAGAAATTTTTAAAAATACCTGAAAGCATCTGAATGGGTCAGATTCACACAAGGAAAAGGGGGGAAACTTGCAGAAAACCCGTGGCACAGACACACGGGACAAACTGTGGAAGAGGGGGAGGGGGGAGGATCCCAGTGCCCAGAGGTCACTGATGTGAGAGGGGACAGGGAGCCAGAGCCACTGCATGCACGTGGTTAATTGAGGACCTACTTTCACGTATTTACATCCAGACAAAAGCAGCGAGTGGATGCAGGGTCCAGAGAAGCAAGGCAATGTCCAGGTGGCTACTGAGCCACCAACAGTGGAGAAGGTGTGACTTCTCAGTTAAGGTGGCAGAGCAAATACACACATTTTCTTACTCTCCCTTCCAAAACACCTCTAAAAGGATTGTAAAAAGATTGAATTTTTTTTTAACCCACAAGGACAAATGGACTGGGAAAAGGGGCAGGCAACTGGAACAAAATTCTGGATGCTGGAAACAGATGGACCAGCAGTAACCGTTGGGAGGTAGCTGCCTCCTAAGGGCACAGTGGGAAAAGGCAGGAAGCAACCTGATGTACAGGGCACAAAGGCACCAGGCCTGGCAGCCTCAGGCACCCCTGGAAGTAGGAATGAAGGTGCAAACAGTGGGTGTTCGAGAAGTAGTTTGCTCCCTTGACCCATCACCAGCACCACTACCACCCTGGCAGAAATCTAGAGGCCTGGACAGCACGGAAAGTGAGGGGCCACCAGGTACAGGTGAGGGCTGGGGTGGCATCCAGGGGAGCTAAACCAATACTTACCTAACTGAATGCAAACTGTAATCAGTTCCCAGAATCATGGCAGACAGAGCTATATCCTCCAGGCGGAGATGGAACATCCTTCTCTAGGGAGTGTGATTGGACCAAGAGAAAAGACCTGAGCATCCTGAAGAAACCTGTAGTTTTCAAACCTCACTCCCAGTCTCAGAGCGTCCAATCAACATCTTTCCCAGAACAGTGCTCTACCTGCCCTCTCCCCACAGCACCCAGATCCCCCATCAGCCCCTGCTTTGGAGTCATGGACACTGGGCCCAGGGACCCACCCGGGTTCCTCCACACACCCACCCCCAGCGTGGCAGCAGGTAGCTGCAGGATTGACAGCTGCCTTTGCCCACCTCGCCTCTGCCTTTGGAGGTGGGGCCTGAGCCCAGCCACGCTATGGGCTAGCGCTGCTCCATGGGGGGTTCTCGGTGCCCTCCCACTTCGCTGTTGAGTATCTTCCTAAAACTTACAGATGCTGAGGAACGCTGAATCCTCAGGGAAAGGCTGCAGCAGGTGGTACCCAGGCAGGTACCGAGCCTGGCACCTGTCCATACGTGCTTTTGGAATTCTGGATCCAAATCCCAGCATTGCCCTTCGAAGTCACAAAACATTGGACAAGTCACTCAACCTCTTAGAGCCTCTGTTTCCCAGCTGTCAAATTGGGAAAATAATAGTGCTTGTCCTCCTGGGCTGGTGACTGTGAGAATTACATGATGTTTGCCCTCAGCCCAGTGTCTGGCCTATGTCAAGACTATAAATGTTTCTTAAAACAATCAAAATCTTAAGGCATGCAATTAGACCAAAACCACCATTCAGGTGGTATTGTGTGTGTGTGTGTGTGTGTGATTGTGGTTTTCAATTGCTTTTCTCTGGTGACTGATGACCTGAGGAACTTCTACTGAGTTTATTGGCAATTTGTACACCTGCTTTTGCAAAGGGTCTGTTCAGGCCATTGCTCAATTTTTAAATTAGATCATTTGTCTTTTTATTACTGACTTGAAAGAATTCTTTATGTATTATCTATATAAATCTTTTGTCAGATTTATTTCGAATATTTTCTTCCAGTGTGTATCTTGCATTTTCATTTTTAATGATGTTTTTTGAAGAGCTAAAGTTTATGATTTTGAGGAGATTGATTTATTAATTTTTTTATCTTTTATTTTATATTTTTGGTGTCCTATTTAAGAAACTTTCCCAAGATCAAAAAGATTTTCTTTTATGATTATAGAAGTTTTATAATTTTATCTTGTATGCTTACATCTATGATCCATTTAGAGTTTTTGCGTGTGCAGTCAAGTAAGGGCTGAGGTTCATTTTGTTTCACTACATGGATATCGAGTTATTCTAGCACAATTTGTTGAATGGACCATGTTTTGCCCCTTTGAATTACCCTGGCATCTTTGTCAAAAATTAATTGACTATATGGCTCCATTTTTGGATTCTGTTCTTTTCCATTGGTCAATATGTCTAACTAATGCCAGAGTTAATTGCTGTGACTTTTGAGGAAGTTTTGAAATCAGGAAATATAGTCCTTTGATTTTGTTGCTCCATTTCAAAGTCATGTTGTCTAATCAACTTTTTAATGTCCCACTCTTAGTTACAGGAGGAAAACCAGGACCACCAGACAGTGGGAAAAGCCTGTAACATGAAAACGAAGTAGATTTCATATAAGCAGAGAGTAAAATAATGGTTAAAGAAGACTAGGGAGGGGAGGAAAGGAGAATGAGGGTATAGTGAGAGATGAGTCAAGCTATGGTTAGATAGGAGTAAGTTCTGGTGTTGTATGGCACAGTAGGGTGAGTATGGTTAACAATATTGTCTATTTCAAAATAGCTAGAAGAGAGGATTTTGAATGTTCTTACCATACAGAAATAATAAATATATGTGCTGATGGATATGCTGAATGCCCTGATTTGATTTTTACACAATGTATGCATATATTGAAACATCACACTGTACCGCATAGTATGTACAGTTATGTATCAATTTTAAAAAGTCAAACAAAAATTAGAGGAAATAGAGAAAATGCAAATAGAAAATTCAAAAGCAGTATCATTAATATCCTAAGAGATATGAGAATATAGTGAATCCATGGATGAAAAATAGGAGAAAATTAAAAGGAATATTCAGAGAATGAAAAGAGCTCTTGAATATTCACACACACATGAATACACACACATACTAACACACATACAAGATATCTGAAACCCAATAGAAAGGCTGAAAAATAAACTTGAGGAAATATCACAGAATGTAGAGCAAAAAGCATGAGAATAGAAAATAGGAGAGATGAGATTAGCAAATTAAAGACCAGGTCAAAAAGTTCATCATCCAAGTTTCAAAAAGAAAATAAAAGCCAAAAAAATTGTCAATAAAATAATTCAAGAAAATTTCTTATAAACAAAGAATATGAATATCTACACTGTAATGATTTAGCAAGTACCCAACACCACGGTTTAAAATAGACCCAGGATGACCATTGTGAAATATCAGAATACTGGGGGCAAAAGAAAGATCCTGTAAGAGTTCAGAGGGTTCTATAAACTTTCAGAGGGGTGGGGAGAAGGTTCCTTACAAAGGATCAGGAACTAGAATGGCTTCAATCTTCCAAATAGCAACACTGGAAACAAGAAGACAATATAATAATAATAAATTCTCTCAATTTTTGTTTGTCTGAGAAAGTCCTTATTTCTCCTTCCATTTTGAAGGATAGTTTTGCAGGGTGTAGAATTCTAGGTTGGTGGATTTTTCTCTCAACATTTTCAGTTACAGTTTAGGCTTCATAGCCTGGTACTTGTTCCCACAGAAGTTTCTACTTGTGAGTTTCTGCTCTGTAAATTGTGATTCTCTCTATCCACCTGTCTGTCTCTTCAATTTTGTGGGCAGCTGTATGCCCTGTGCCCTTACTCCTCTGACAGATCTGAGGAAAGCTGTTGATTTTTCAGGTTGTTCATCTTTTCACTCATTGTTAGGATAGAGTGGTTTATTCTAAGCTCTTTACATGTTGGACTGGAAACCAGAAGCCTCTCACTGCATTTTCAGCATAATAACTGCCTCTACTTTATTTAACCTTAATTACAGTGGATTAACCATGTGCAAATAGAAAGATACATGGAGTCTCTCATTTATCCTATGAAAAAGAGTGGCTATAATCCCTTACTGTTACCAGGATCAGATTTTCTTTGCTATTTGGGCTCCTAGAAACTTGTAAAGTAAGAGGACTAAATATTGCTCCACTGAACTATCTGGTTCAGGCTGCTATAGTACATCAGGTTGTATAATCTGTGTGTACTGTGCACAAAAGCAGGCAATAATAAGGATGTAATTTAGAACACACAGCAAACCTCACACCAAAGTTATTAAGATGAAGAGGGACAATTCAGACTTTCCTCCCCACCACCTTTCCTTTGCCCACCCAAGATGATCCTATAGTTGCCACCTCAGTGCAGGGCTGTTGTGAAGGAAGTTTTGGGAAACCTATGGGGAGAGAGACGCTCCAGAAAGCTGGCAGGGTGGGCACAGGGCACTGGCGAGAAAAGAAGAAATTGTTGCTGTAGACTCTGTATTTGGATCCCTGTCACAATTTTTGAGAAGCCCAGGTAATGTTTGGAATTCCTTTTGTAATTATTTTCTTGGCCAAAAGACTATGGATTCTTAACTGCAGTGCTGCCCTGAGATTTAGCCACGTGGGCCCTGGGATTTAGAAGGGTTACAGAAACAACCTAGCTTCCCCCAGGGTTGGCTTGCCACGCTTATCTGCCGGAGCATGCCTACTATATGCTGTGCCGACATTTTCTTAAAGGAAGATAAGTACTACAAGAATGAAAAAGAAAGTAGAAAATGACATGTAATCTATAAAATAGTTTCTGAGAAGAAATATATTCCTGCTTGGCACAAATAAAAGGGTTTTTATGTTATTGTTGCCAGATAAAAGTCAAGGCTAGTTTTCAGGACTGTGAAAACCTCAAAGTTTTGCCTGCAGAAATTTCCTTTTACAAGAGAATTTTGAAAATCTTGACTTTGATCTGCCTTGTTTGATCCGTGGAAAGCAATATCGGCAATATCTCTGGGTTCAGCAGATACCCCGTTAACCTGCCATCATGATGAAATGATTACTTCTGCTTAACGGAGGCATATTCAAAATGAGACAGTGCTTCCAATCAAAGACATCTCGTGTGTCCTAAATATCCCCACGTGGTGGAGACACAGCCATTCCCAATAAACCAAATAATCCAGCCAGTCTTCAGAAGTCCAACCTGATAATAGTGTGAGCTGGGTCTCCTATACCACGTTTGATAGAACCCTGGTGTGGAGGGCAGGCTCTTGTCACCTCTACCCCCTTGACCTCAACTGTACCCATTCATTGCAAAATCTGATTTATATCTTAGGTTAGCATGTAAGGTGTTATTAGAACAAAGGTTTCTGTGCCCCCCCCACACCCTCACAAAGTGTTTGAAAATCATGGGTTTTCCATAGCTACAAATTGACTTTGTTTTCAAACAATGGATAAGTCAATTACTTGGAACTCAGAACACATTTTCTCTCCCCCAGAAATAATATTAACAATTGTAGCTAGGACCCTAAACTGGCCCATAGATGCCGGATTTGTTGCCCACTGTGTCCTGGAAAAGCAGGGCAGCTAGTGGAACAGCAAATGGGTATTTTAAGAAGCAGGAGGCTCAGTGTAGCTCTAATGAAGGACAGAAAATATTAGTAATAACAAATAATATTATTATTGGACACATTGTATGTGCCAGGCTCTCTTCCATGTGGTTTATAAGTGTCATCTCATGTATGATTAATTACAATTGACCCTACAGAGCTCTGACTCTGGGCCCGGCACTTTGCGCAGATTTTCTCATTTAGGCTTCTTAATAACCTGTTTCACAGATGGAAAACCTAAGTCAGAGAAAATGATTAATCTGCTTTCATTTGTTCACATTTTAATCATGTTTTCTGATACCTGACAAAGAAATTCCTTTCAAGTTGTCTGCCCCATCTGGGCCCAGTACCCACAGATGAGCCCTGTGGCCACGGTGGCAGAGGTTACAGGCCAGAGGGCGTGGACAGCTGGACAGCAAGTCCGCAGGACCAGGGGAGAGCAGTTTTGTATCCGGGGTCTCCGCTCTGCAGCTGTGGGCCCCCGGCACGTTGTGTAGCTCCCTGAGCCCTGTTGTCCTCCTCTGTTTACCAGGATAGTCACAGGATCCACTTCATGGGGTTTCAGTAAGGATTAGGTGGGGACACATTAAATGAGCACAGTGTCGGGTGCCTGGTGACTGTTACAACTCATATCAGCCTTCTGCTCCCCTGAGTCACTGAACTAAGAGCTAAATGCCTCACTTCGGGCTGCTATGGACTCCTGACCCACATAAGACTCAGGCGCTTCTGGTGATTTCCAGTGAGACCTAATTATGTCATCTAACCGCACAATGGGAGAAGGCTGTGGTACCCAGGATGATAAAAATGGTTGGTAGCAGGCCGCCCATCTCAGACTCAGAGATGCTGGGATGGCATCATCAAGCCTGGACTCCTCGAACCCTCTCGGTCTTTTATAGAGAGTTCTAGAGACCTCTGAAAGAAGTTAGCTGGGCCTTGAAACAAACATGACGGGAAGGATGGCTTCCCCTCAGGCTTTCCTGATGAAAACTCTGCAAAACAATGGCAGATGCAGGGGCCCAGCAAAACGTCTGGGTCATTATGCCATCACTGCAGAATCCCACGCCAGTGTCCCTCGGGGCTGGGACAAAGGCTGGCCATGAAACGCCTGCATCCAGGATATTTCGGGTTTGCTGGGGACCGTGGGGCTTCCCCATTATTTGTATATCTTCTCTTTCTAAATGTTGTGAGTGGCGGGGAAGGAAGGCTTACCTTTAAAATGAAAACTTGTTTTGTGAATCCATGATGGGAAATACTGGAAAGAGATTGAGAACTGCCTGGGCAGAGAAGTAGATCTTCAAGCAACAGCAGAGGGTGGAATTCTCCAAACCCCTCAGGCTGTGGGAGGGAAAACAGCACAGGAGGGCCAAAGGCAACACAGCTCTCTGGGGAAAGTCTGTGTGCACAGGAACAGAAGTTTATTCTAAATTGAACTGATATAAAGGATTGCAGTACACAATTTTCAAACAATAAAATATCCACTAATCTTAATTGTAAATTCTAGGCACCTATATGAAGTCATAACTTCAGTGTGACTTCTTATTTCTTACAAACTTTCCTATCTTTTTTTATAATTTGCAACTCCATAGCGTCACAAAATCAGACTATGAGTAAATATTTGACTACTATTTTAATCAGCAAAATCCATCACTTCATTGACAAATGAGTGTGATTCTAATGAATGTATATACAACTAATGAATGTTGGCTGGTTGGTATTTTCATGAGATGAAAGTGAAACAGTGAAGATGGATGTTGGAATTTCACTCATTTGTCAATGATGAGAGCGACTTCTTTGCTGAATCAGATAATTGTTTTCTATTACTGGAAGGATATTTTCTCAGTTTGTTGTGCTATTCACAATGCAACTGCTATTAATATACATTACACACTTTTAAGTTTAACTACATTATTAGATTTTCTCCATCACTTTATTATTAATAAATTGAGACAATAAACCAAACAAAACAACTTATACCAATTCCTGTGGTATAAATACTCCCACAATGGAATTTTAAGCTACCAAGGTGATGTCACTGAACACAGAGTTGGGAAGAGAGGCACAGTCCCACTGTTACACAGTATTTTCAACATACAGACACAATAGATATAAATAGCCTCCAAAGCATAAATAATAATGAGTAAAGTAGCTAGAAAGCAATGAATTTTGCCTACTTATTACCTTTAACTTTAATATAGTATGATTTATTTAATTTCATGTGTAACTTAATTTTTATATGGCATTGTTTCACCAGCTCACAAAATCCTTGAAAGTTTAGCAGTCAAGTGCCAGGCCATGCAAGATGGCTTCAACAGACACTGGCTGAAGGGGCGAGGGGGAGGCGGGCAGGAGCCCTTAGTGGGAAGTGCAGTACTGGGCTGTTGCCCCTGCAGGAAAAGCCCTGGAGGAGCGGGAGAGCAGGAGCAGAGAAAGCTAAGTTCCAGCCATGGGCCAGGGCTTGTGGAAAGCCCTTCTGACCAGGAGCAGAATGGCTCTGTGGTGGCTACGACATGAAAGGAGGCAGACAGCTCCCCTACCATCACAATTCCTCCCCTCTCAGGTCCCAGCCTAGAGGCCTGTCCCCAGAGAGGTTTGCTGTGACCACCTGGCTTCCCTTTTCATGTCATTTATCCCATTTGACATCTGCTTTCCTTCCCCAGTAGATGATAAGCCATGCAAGGGCAGGGACTGTCTGTTTTCAGAGCCCTATTCACTGCCCTATCTTCAGAGCCTAGCACAGAGCATGGCACTTAGGAGGTACTCAATAGATATTTGTGGCATCAAATTAAATGGCTAATTCCAGCCTGGTAAAGATTCCAGGCATTGCCTTCCTTGGCCTTATCTCAGCCCTGGCTTCCTGTTTGGACTCAGGTTGCTGATAACAGGTGCAGGTGAGCTGCCCAGCCTTATCAACGGGCACATTTAGTGGGGTCAACTTTCAGATTAAAGCAACTATGGGAGGGGAAGTTTGGGCATGAGGTCATAGAGGGAACCTCTTGGGCTAGTTTCCATGATCTTGAAACAGGTTTGTTCTCTCATTTATTCATTCATTCATCCTTTGTTCATCTAACAGGTATGCTTTGAACACCGACTCCGTGCCTGGCCCTGTATGAAGACAGCTGGCAGCTGGTACCTGCTCAGTCATCAGCAGAGCAAGGTAGGTTGTGAAAGCTTCCGGAATCAGGCAGACATAGCCTCAAATTCTGGAATTTCACTGACAGCCCACAAAAATGTGGTATGTTTCTTGCCTCCGTATCCCTCTTTTGTGAAAAGAGCTAATGAGGTTTATCTTGCAAGTCTGTTTTGAGGCCCAAAGGTGATGTGATATCTAAAATAACCAGCTCCTAGTCAGAACTCCATATACAATTGTTTCTAGCACCGGCCCACACCCCACATCCCTGCCCAGCCCACCACATCTCTAAGTGGCTTTTTCCACCTCCCTTTTCATTTGAAAAGCTTGCATTTGTTCTGCATTGGTGTCATTCAGAGCTCCTCCAAGGGCAGTGCCCAGACCACCGGCATCAGAGTCCCCTGGGGAAACTATCTAGATGCAAGTTCCTGGGACCTGATGTAGTTCAGAGAATCGAAACCTCTGGGAGCAGAGCTCAGCAGATGGCATTGCAGACCCGGTCCTGAGGCAAATATGCCTGCACTTGGCACTTCCAGTCTCTGAGAAGCCCCTTGGCAGCAATAACTGGTGCCAGAGATCTGGACTTGCCTTGTACAGAACCAGAATGGAGATAGGGTCCAGAAACACATGTGTGCCTAGCAAGGAGGCCAGAGGGGAGGGAGGAGAGGTGTGAATGACGTGGGCATGAAGGAGTGGGGGTGAGATGGGGTGAAGGAGATGCCAGCTGGCAGTCCTAGCTGGGCAGAAGCAAGGAGGGGCCACCTGAGCCCGAGGGTGGAAATATGTCCCACCCTGGAGGTGGCAGCAGGCTCCAGGTGCCGGCTCCTCGGGAAGTCACAGGGAGATTCAAGACCTGTACCGGCCCCTGCAGGTGGCCTTCTGATAATGATATTCTCCAGGTCAGTACTGGTATCAAATATTTTGTCCCCTTATTAGATTGTGTGCCCCGTAGCATTAGTAGCTACTACCATTGATGGAGAGCTTCCTGGCAAGGGCTCTGCGGCTTAATGCTTAGAAGAGAAGAGGTGCTGGGGTCAAACTCGTACCCAAATCCTTACTCTGTCCCTGGTAAGGAGGGTGGCATTGGGAAAGTCATGTGAGTTTTTGGAGCTTCCATTTGCTGATCTGTGCAGTGGGGATAACAGCTTGCACCTCTCAGGATGGTGGTGAGGAATCAGTGAAACAGATGATGTGTCCAAGCCCAGCATGAAGGCAGCCCACCCACTGTTCCAGAACAGGAGCCCAGGCAGCAGCCTGCCCTCACCCGAGGGGAAGTCCACCGTCCCGGGTGACTCAGGCAGCTCTGGCAGCCGCACAGTCCTGAAGCCACCCATAGTGATGATTTTTTTGTCAGTGAGTTGCCCTATGATTGACAGGCCTGTACTCAACACAGAAGGTTTGCATTTTTAATGGGATGGGAGGGAGACAAAGGAAGGGGGTGAATGGTCTAGAGCCAGCGTCTACTCTTTGTCCAAGCAGAGAGTAGACAACCTGAGTTGGAAGTGCACGTGGCCAGTGGAGGCCAAGGGGGATTTGTGTAAGACCCAGCTCCTTGGCATTTTGCTTGGAATGAGCCAAAGCTTGAGTCCACCCGATTCCGCACTCAGGGGAGGCTGCAGCTCACGCAGGGCAGTTGCGTCACAGATTCCAGAAAGGGGCCAGCCTGAGGGCTGTGGGCGCTTCTCTAAGTTGCTTCCATGGCTCTGTGGGCAGCGTTCCTGGTTGTCCCCATCTCTGACCTCACTCCCCTTTTGGCCCCCTTTCCCGGATCATCATCTTTGACACCAGCAGCAGCAGACGGCAGTGCAAGCCCCCAGCCTGACAGGCTTTGCTGGTGGGAATCTAAAACTAACAACCTTCAGCTTTCAGTGGGTCTTGCGAGGACTTGCTGTGGCCTCCTGGTGGCAGAGAGATGTGTATTCTACTGGCAGCCAATGCAAAGCCCCTGAGAGGAGACTAATGGGCCTCCAAAGGCAACAAGAGCACTGGCCACTCGTCCCTCTCCTCGATGCCTCTGCTTTGGGTGACCAGGAAAAGAGAAGCCTCAGAATTTGAAAGCAAGTCACAGCCCCAGTGTTGTAGGGTGAACCTCCACGGTGAGAATCTGTCTCTATGATTCTTTTTAGAATTGCAGTAGCTTCGAGCACATGTTCTCACTGCTCCAGTCTCACTCCACCCAGCCCCGATCTCCCCAGGTAATGGCACTACCCAGTTAATGAATGGAAACGAAACGTGCTGTGGCTTCCAGCAGCACCCCCTCCCCCATCCATGGCCCCTCCATGTTGGAGCTACAGGCTGGAAGATGCTCCTGTCTGCTCTCCGGTGGGCCAAGGCCCCTCCCCAGTTCAGAAGCACAGATGACCCACGGCAGTGGCCTCCGAGCTTGTCTCCTGGCCTCCAGGCTCTCCCCACTCTGCTGCCAGGTTCAACTTTGCAGGACAGAACTCTGTCCCTGCATCTCCTGTCCCCAGAGCATCAATGCCCAGGCCTTTCTCTGAAGCCTTTTGTCCTCTGCGCCCTCTAGTGATCCGTCAGGGATACAGCAGAGCCCAGGTACACCAGGCCCTGCCTTCAGGAGCTGCTTCTGTTCTAGAGAACAAAGGAGCCAATAAAAATGTAATGACAAATGGTAATGTGCGCCATGGAAGAAAGAAGCAGCCCTTGGCGATGGAAAAATCTGGGGCAGGAAGGCTTCTCAGAGGAGGTGGCACTCAGCAGTGACCCAAAGGGTGGGAAGGCCACCACCTAGCCTTCTCCCTGGACCTCTCCTCCCCCTCCTGTGTCTGCAGCACACTTTCTTTCACTCCGAATCGTGCCTGTGGTGGCAGCAAATTGGCCAAGGCCTGGGATGAGAAACCCCTGCTGCCTTAACCACCCGTGTCCCCTCCACAGTCTGGGGACCCAGAGAGAGTTGCGCGGGGGCGGGGCGGGCTTTCTGGGTCGTGGCTCCCACGGGCTTCGCCTTGAGACCCTCGTGTAGCCCCTGAGAACCAAGGCTTCCTTTCCTCTCCCTGGTGCTGAATCGGCCCTTGTTCCTTCTTGACCTTCAGGGTCAAGTCAAGGCAGCCAGGGTCCTCTCCCACAAAAGTCACAGGAAAGAGGAAAAGAACAGCTCCCCCAAAGTGGGAGCACAAACAGAGAGGCTGCCCGTGGGGGGTCAGTGGTTCCAATCACGAGAGTGACCACAGCAAACACTTCGCTCCCAGCACGGCTGCCCAGAGGTCCCTGAACCATCTCAGCCATGTTTCCTCCCTGACCCTCCCCTGAAGTCAAACTGGATTGCTGCTCAAGCCACCATGCATCCAGTGTGAGTCTGGTCTCTGGCAAGTAGTTCCTGACCTTTCTGTGGACAGCTGGGCCTCCGACCATGTGGGTCAGATAAGAAGTTGCCTCTGAGCTTCCCCAGTGCCCCGTGCTCTGCACTGTAGCTGGGCGAGCCTCAGGGGTTCCCCCTCCCGAGGAAGCCCACAGCCAGGCCCCTTCTCCTCCACGCTGAGGGCACACACCTCCTCCCCTGCCTGGGTCTTTGGAGACCCACATGCCACATCTGCAGCCTCGCTCTCCTGCAGGCCCAGCTGGCATCTTCTCTGGTCTATTTCATGTCTCCTACCTTCCTGGGTCCCCAGGCCAATCTGTAAAGACAGCTACTTGCTGTGATTCGAGAGATGGCCCATCTCAGGCACTCTTTGCTTCCATAACTTGAAGGTGGCTTTGGACTAATTGCATGGGGGTTTTATTGTTGTTTGTTTGGTTTTTTTAGAGATAAGGGTCTCCCTATGTTGCCAAGGCTGTTCCTGAACTCCTGGTCTCAAGTGATCCTCCTGCCTTAGCCTCCCATGTAGCTGGGATTACAAGCGTCAGCCACCATGCCTGGCTCACATGGTCCTTTTTAAGAAAACATTTATAGCTAGGCCAGACACTGGGCTGAGGGCAAACATCATGTAATTCTCGGTCACCGACCCAGGGTGACAAGCACTATTATTTTCCCAATTTGATAGTTGGGAAACAGGTTCTGAGAGGTTGAGTGACTTGTCCAGGGTTTTGTGACTTGGAAGGGTAATGCTGGGATTTGGATCCAGGATTCCAGGATTCGTATGGACAGGTGTCAGGCTCGGTGCCCACCTGGGTCCCACCTGCCGCAGCCTTTCCCTGAGGATTCGGTAGCTCTTTAGTGTCTGTGGGTTTTAGGAAAACACTCAGCATCGAGGTGGGAGGGTGCCAAGAGCCCCCCATGGAGTAGCGCTGGCCCATAGCGTGGCTGGGCTCAGGACCCACCTCCAAGGGCAGAGGCGAGGTGGGGAAAGGCAGCTGTCAATCCTGCAGCTACATGCTGCCACGCTGTGGGTGGGTGTGTAGAGGAAGACGGCGGTGGGGGGCCCTCCCTGGGCCCAGTGTCCATGACTCCAAAGCAGGGGCTGATGGGGGACCGGGGCTCTGTGGGGAGAAAGCAGCGGGGAGGTAGAGGACTACCTGAGCACTGTTCTGGGAATGCTCCAAGATCATCAGGGCTGGCCGGCCACTCCACAGAAGACCTGGTTCCTCCTGGGCACCAGCGTGAGGTTGCACAGCTAGGGCAGGACTCACTCCCAGGACCTGGCCTTCAAATGGGAGATTTTTTTCACTGTGCCCTGGAGCCTCCTGAATCCCAGCCAGTGCCTTGGCACAGTAGCTCTGGGAGCTTTAGAATACCACCAAGAATAATAACAGCTACCACTTATTTAGCACTTTCTGTGTGCCAGGCGCTTGCTGAATGCTTTGCATGTATCCGTCATTTGACATGGTCACCACGGGAACCATTGAGGCCAATGCCACGATTATCTCAAGGGAACACAGCTGGGAAGGGGCAGAGCCTGCGTTGGAGCCCAGGCTTGAGACAAAGCATGTGGCTCCAGGGCGGAGCTGCAGAGATAGTCATGGGTATTTGCTCAACAAGCTTTAAAGGGGATTACTCTGGGGACAGTACAGAGGGTAGGAGAGTAGAGATCTCTTTCCTGATACACATGACACACATGCGTGCGCACACACACACAGAGTCCAGTCCTGCCAAGGAGACAGATGAACACATTGCTACGCTGCACATACCAGGGGCCTACACAAAGCTGCCTATGTATTGGGTTTGAAGGTGACAAGACCCAGGGTAGAATGGTGTCCAGGTCATGTTCCATCCACCCCCTCTGCCTACAATTCCCTCCATTCCCTCTGCTTGGCCAGCCTCCCCTTTGCTCAGATCTCTCCTTCCGGAAGCCTCCCCTGATTGCCTTCCTCCTCTCTGGGCTGTGTCCCACCATCTTGGCCCTTAGCACATTGCATCATATTGGTCTGTATGAGTCCCTCCCCTGGACTGTGAGGTCCCAAGGTACGGGCTTGGCCTCTTTCTCATCTCTGGGTCGCTGTTGCCCAGCACTGGACTGGGAAGACCACAGTGTCAGGAGAGGGCTGTTGAACGGCATGGAGGGGAGA
>VBSM01003143.1:1229617-1253984 GCA_008086735.1 Cheirogaleus medius
AAAAAAAAAAAAAAAAAATCACGTTATTTAGGAGGAGGAAGAGGAGAATCTGGAGAGAGATGGATTTGGAGCTGACCGCTTGGGCTGAGTGCCTGGAGAAAGAGGGCTAGTCCGGAAATTCGGAGTCTAATTATTAGAGAGGACAAAGGAACGAGGCAGCAGCGCCCAGGGGAGAGGTGCTCCTGCCTGGGTTTAGAGCTTGTGACTGAATGAATGTGGTAGACAACATAATGTCCCTGAAGATATATACATTCTAATTCCTGGAACCTGTGACTATGTGGCCCCGTGTGGCAAAGGGGACTTTGCAGATGTGGTTAATTAAAGAACCTTGAGATGGGGAGATTATCTGGGATTGTCAGATGGGCCTACTCTAACCACATGGGTGCTAAAATCGGAAAGCATTTCCCGACTAGGGTAGAGGGAGATGTGACTGCAGGAGGGTTAGGGAGACGCTGGCTTTGCAGATGGAGAAGAGGCCATGGGAAGTGGAGGGTGGGCAGCCTCTAGACGCTGGACAGGAACAAATAAAGGGATTTTCCCCTAGAGCCTCCCGAATGGGATGCAGCCTGTAACACCTTGATCATAGCCCAGCAAGACTTGTTGAAATTCTGACCTACGGAACTGTACAATAGTAAGTTGGTGTGGTTTTAAGACACAGTGTTTATAGGAATTTGTAGCAGCAGCAATAGAAAAAGAATACAACAGCAAAGGAACCTCTGGAGCTCTGCCCTCTTTCTCCCCACCCATGTTCCAGCCCTGGCCAGCCACCCCCACCTCCCCAATGTCCCTGTCCCCACCACCTCCACCCGGACTGGCTCCCCCTTCTTCTTCTCTGAACCACTGGCATCCCCTCCATCTAGGCCACCTGCATAAAGCCGTTCCCCCTTTAGTCCACTCTCCTAGATGCCAGAGAGTTGCCTTCCACAAACCCAACTTAGGTGAGGAACATTGCTACATAAAAACTGGTTTTGGTTACTGTTGCCTGAGAAAGTGTGTCCAGACGCCGGACCTGGCACTCATGCCACAGCCTCCTTCTTGGTCTTTCTCTCTACATTTTCCTTTTTGCCAAACATATCTCCACCCTGGTTCTCTGTGTGTGCTCTTCCCTTCCCCACCTCCCCACCTTTGCCCATGTTGCCTCCATTGCCTTAAATACTCTGTAGTCTAGAGGTGCTCAAGGAGTAGATCTGCTTTCAAGTCACCCCCGCTGAAATCATGCTTCTCTAAGATCACTCACAGCCTCACTTGGTTTTTTTCTGGGGTGAGAAGACCTCGCTCTATCTTGCTGTTTGCTTATGGCTCTACCCACCTTGCCTACCCTGGTCCATGCTAACTCCTCTAGGATAGGGGTAGTTCTTGCTCATACACATATTTCCCTGAGAAATGCAGGTGAAGAGAGTATGTGTTCAGGCTGCTATAACAAATTATCATCGACTAGTGGCTTAAACAACAGAAATGTATTGCTGACAGTTCTTGGGGGCTGGGAAGTCTGAGATCAGGGCACCAGCATGGTCAGGTTCTGGTGAGGTCCCTCTTCCTGGTTTTGCAGATGACTGTTGTCTTGCTGTGTCCTCACCTGGTGGCAGCAGAAAGAGGAAGCTCTCATGTGCCTTCTTAAAAGGGCACTAATCCCATTCATGAGGGCTCCATCCTCATGACCTAATCACCTCCCAAAGGCTCCACCTCTTAATACCATTACATTGAGGGTTAGGATTTAGAGAGGGATAAACATTCAGTCTATAACAGAGGGTGAAGTTAGTTCATGGAAAGAGGCAGGGTGGTGGAGACATCTGAGACCTTCGGCAAATAATCCCAATGGCGACTTTCTACAGCACTTGACAGTTTTCTAATCACGTACAAATCTATGAGCACATTTGAGTCTCCAGTAGCCAATTTTACCTCGAATCTTTAAATCCAACTGTTGACATTTACTAAGCACTTAGACTTTAACATAAACCCCAGGAGGTGGGGAAAATGCCAAAAGTTTCCCTACAGCTCAGCTAAAAAGAAGCAAAAATAAATTAGAAAAAAATAAAGGAAGTTGTAGTTCTCACAAATGTCAGCTGGTGGAACTGCTACACAAGAATTCTCCTCTTAACACCTCACCACCAGGCCCAAGACCATTATTGCTCTCCCTCCCATTACAGTCAGTGTGTCTTTGAGAAGAGGTGACCCACTCAAGGTTCTGTAGCCAGGAAGTGGCAGAGTTGGGACCAGTGCTGGGGTTTCATTCTGTAGCCTGTGCCTTCCACACACGTCTGATAGAAGGATGCTTCCAGCACTTTGTCCCAAGGTGATGGACCCCACTCTGAGCAATATGGACTTAAGGAATTTTCTCTACCTTCCCTACATAAAGGCCACTCGCGTACTCATGTTCCCACTTTGTGTGCTTGGGCTGAGAGGTGCATACACCATGTGTTATGGGCTAAATTGTGTCACCCCCTCACCCACAACATTTATATGTTGAAGTCCCAACTCACAGTACCTTAGAATTTACCTGCATTTGAAGATACGGTCTTAAAAGAGAGGTCTTTAGGGTGGGCCCTAATTCAATATGACTAGTGTCCTTATAAGAAGAGGCAGTTTGGACAAATGGAGAGACAACAGAAACATCCCCAGACAGAGGGACACCCATGTGAAAACAGTGGAACCGTGGCCATCTACAAGCCAAGGAGAGAGGCCTCGGGAGAAACCAGCCCTGCCAACACCTTGATTTTAGACTTCTGGCCTCTAGAACTGAGAAAATAAATCTCTGTTGTTTAAGCCACTCATTCTGTGGTATTTTATTATGGCAGCCCTAGCAAGTTAATACACCACCCTCACCTTAAACTTCAAGGTCATACACACCTGTTGCAATGACTAAGAAGAAAAAAAGAAAGAAAACTGACAACACCAAGTGTCGGGAAGGGGACATTGATGGTGGGAATGGCAATAGAACAGCTGCCTTGGAAAACAGTTAAGAAGTTTCTTATATAGTTAAACATACATCTATCATATGACTCATCAATTCCACTCCTAGGTGTTTACCCACGTTAAATGAAACTTATGTTCACACAAAACCCTGAACATAAATGTTTATAGTAGCTTTAATCATAATTGCCCCAAACTGGAAATAACCCAAAAGTCCTTCAACTGGTGAAAATCCCTTGTGCCAAACTGTGATCCATCCAGACAATAGAATACTACTCAACAATAAAAAGGAACAGAGCACTGATATACACAACAGCTGGGATGAATCTCGAATGCACAATGTTAAATGAAAGAGTCCAGTCTCAAAAGGCCACATATTGTGTGATTCCATTTATGCAACATTCATAAAAAGGCAAAATTATAGGGATAGCACACAAAGCAGTGGTTGTCAGGGGGTGGGAGTGAGGAAAGGAGTTGACTAAAAAAAGAGGCATAAGGGAATATTTGGGGTGGGGCAGCTGTTCTGGATCTTAGCATGCTGGTGGCTACACAACTGTACACCTAGAAATATATACTCAAAAGAGTGAATTTAACTGAGTGTTAAATTTTTTAAGTGAAAAACAATTAGGTTGCAGTTACAAAAGCAAACCTGCAAAGCCATCATGAAATACTTACTGGAAATAAGATTAAAAACAGCCCTTTTTCTCTGTTGCCAAGGCCTTTTCTCCACATTATCTTTTTGGTCTTCTGTAATCCTGTCATACAGAGCACTGAGGAGAATTGCTCCATTTTACAGATATGGAAACAAAATAGAGATCCAGTGGCCATCCTCTGGATCGTCAGCCCGGCCAGGGCTGGAGCAGAGGAATTCTAACTACAAAGCCAGGCTGCTCTCACCTGGGTCCCCTCACCTAGTCAATGAAGACATGCAGCCCCGGCCCCAGGCTGCTGAGACAGACGTGGGGTAGCTGCGTGGGCTGCCCTCCCCCTGGTGCCCCGAGGGAGGGGCTGTGTCCGCCCACAGCAGTGCTCAGCAATCGTTGGCCGGGCGCAAAGCTGAACAGTGAGTGTGGTTGCTTTGGACCTTTATGGACTTGGGCAGAAAACCCGTTTGCAGCCCCCCTGGAGTGGGTGGTGGTGCATGAGGGGACCCTGCCAGCAGCCTCCAGCTTCACCCCAGCCTGACCCAACCTGGCAGTGTCACAAAGGGTGCTACTTCAGCCACCAGGGCCACAGAGCAGGAATCCTGTAGGACTGGCCACATGGTCATGCTTGGCTTTCATCAGCTGGCACCCACAGGATCAGAGCTGCCCTCTGTCCCTTGGACACAATAATTTTACAGTTAAGTTTTATTATTATTCGGGTATGGTTTGGCCAACAGATCAGGAGATGACTGCTATTGAAAAGAGAGTTTGTTATAAGCATGGATCCCAAGAAAAGAGGCAGGCCACAGCACAGGGGTGGGGAAACTCTTGGGGACACACTGGGGTCAGTCAGGGACACCTGGCAAGAGCCTTTACTGTGCTTTCCAAGGGAATGAATGGCAAGGTGGGCTAAGCAGGTGTAGGGTTGGCTAATTTGAGTAATTCCAGTGGGCTCTGGGCTGTAGGGCTGTACCTACGTGTCTGGTCCCCGGCCCTGGGCTGGTTAAGGCAGGGGAATGGTGGCCTGGCGTGTGAGAGCCCCACAGAGCAGGGGCTCAGGCTGTGGAGTCCGGATTGGTCAGTTTGCTCCTATGTGTGCTCACAGCCTTCTTGAAAAGAGCAGCCATGAGTATAGGAGGAGGTAAAGAGGGCAACGTTAAATGCAAAGCACGGGAGTGGATGGAAGCTGGAGAATGGGAAGGTGCAGGATGGCTGATGTGGCCAGGTGGGCTGCAGCCAGGTGGGCTGAGAGAAGATGGTGCAGGTGGGAGGATGCTGGGATCCCAGTGCCAGGCTAGGACACAAAGCAGCCTGGTTTGAGTGGATGGAAGAGTCAGTAAAGGGAGGTGGAGGGAGATATTGTTTCAATGAGGCCAGCCAAGGAGGGCCTTGGACCCCCAACTAAGGAAGGAGAGCTGTATTCTGCGGTTTTAGGGAGTCTCTAGGGATGTTTGAACAGGCTCTGTCCCCTGTGCTATCGCTTACCCTGTGTTACTTTCAGCAAGTTACTTCATCTCTCTAGACCTCAGTAGCCTCATTCATAGCAAGGCATAGCACTCAGAATTAATATTCCCAGAATTATTGTCAAGATTAAATGACATAACCACATAAGGTATTCAACACCATATCCAGCACATCGTAGGGCCTCAAAACAGTAGCTACTCAGTGCTCATTGGAAAAGATGCTTCATCTCTCTGAGCTTCACATGCCTCATCACTAAAATTGGGGAAATAATGCCGACTGTTGACTTTTCAAAAAGAACATCAGGAAAGTTCATTAGAGGGTAGGGCGCCCTCTATCTTCACAGTCTTAGTGGTCTCAGAAGGTAGAAGGTGGAGGAAGGTCTTGACAGGGTTTTAAGTTCTGATCTATGTGATTTTAAGGCAGTTCTTGAAAGATGGGTTGGGACTGGTCTTGTGTCTATAGTCTATGATATAAGACCTTTTAACTGGTGAGCACAGTGAGGTGAGGGTCTTAGAGTGAGTGCTGGTGAGCAAGCAGGAAAACAGGTTAGCAGCTTCAACTTCCAGCAGCATTTCCTGGAGCAAGCAGCTAGATTAATTTTGCCTAGTTCCAGTTTTGTCTTAGCACACACAAAAAAGGAAAGCATGTTTTGTCCCAGTATTGTTTAGCACAGGAACAGGGAATTATGTTGATTTCAATAATAATAATAATATTTAACTCATAGGATTATTAGGAAAGTTGAGTGAAATCATGTTGAAAAGGTGCTTAGCACGGTCTCTACTCAATAACCACAGCTATATAATTAGGGTGAGGCAGACCAGAGCAGAATGTGTTGAAGCAATTTAAGTAGGGTGACCAATTGTCCTGGTTTGTCTGGGACTGAGGGTGTTTCTGGAATGGGAACTTTCAGTTTTAAAACCAAAACAGTCCCAGGATGTGGAGTTTTCAGTGCTAAAACCAAGAAAGTCCCAGGCAAATCAGATCCAGTTGGTCACTCTAAGTTCAAGACAGGAAAACTCAAGTGTTGCCCACAGAATATTTGAAATTTAATTAGGAATTTTTTTTTTTAAGCATCAGAAATGTTGAATAATGTTTGCAAGTCTCATAGTAAAATGTGTGGCCCTTAGAGAGCAATGAGTAAGTTTTCCTGAGTAGCAGAGACGCAATCCTTTAGTGAGTATTTGCTAGAATCCTGCTCTGCGGTCTTTGCTGAGGATGCTGAGATAGCCCTTTGGAAACATCTCGAAGACTTCATTGGAAATAAGTAAGTCCCCAGAGGACCATGCTGTGGGTGGAACCTGAGACCCTAAACCAGCCAAAGTCACCCTTGATGCAACAGGGCTCTCCTTCTCTTATTTCTCTCTTCTGTTCAAAGAAAAAACTGAAGTTAAATGAAGAGGCACCCAAAATTGGAGTTAGAACCAAGTGATTCTAGACTTTTCCACTCCTCTTTATACACCAATGGAGCCCAACGACACCTACTGAGCCACTTCTGTGCTAAATGTGTGGATGGTCCATTTAATTCCCACCACTGCCCTGCAAGAAGAGTATTATTACTTCCACATTAGGGATCAGGAAATTATGGTGGAGGGGGGTTATGGGACTTTCAAAAGGTCACGCAGCTATGAGGGGACAGGGGAGCTGAGATTCGAATCTAGATTTGTCAGGAGAGAGCAGAAGTCTTTCTTCTCGGCCTCCTAAGTGTGGGCCATCATCAACTGCTGGGTGATCAGATCTCTAAGATGAATGAGTCAACAGGACTTTCAAAGCACTATCTTAAGGTAAACAAGTCAGTATCACCTCTCCTTAAGGTTTGTGAATTACTTTTTCTCCCTTGGGAGAGAAATGTGGAAATCTACACCTAATTGAGTCCAAGGCAGGGGCTCAAGTTTCTTCCAGGCATCCTTTGCTTCCAGGCCCCAGGGGATCCTGGCGGGGGGGGGGGGGGGGGGGGGGGGGGGGGGGGGGGGGGGGGGGGGGTGCTATTTCCAGGAGGGTCTCTCCCTCAGCTGGGAAACTAGAGCAGGATTTGCAGAAACTCCAGATGGCGAGAGAGCCCTGTGGGGCACTTGGCTTAAACCAGATCTGAACTGTTTCCCTCCAACCTGCTAGTCAGGCACAGGCACAGAGGCCCCTGCAAGGCCCTAACCACCCTGATCTTATCTCCTCCTGGGGAATGTTCCCACGGGGAGGCAGGAAAGGTCAGCACCAAGTCCTGGGAGCCCTGGGGCAAGTCCATCCCCCTTTGTTGCAGGGGGGTTTTGGGAGAGGTCCGGAGCCCACACCTGTGTGCTCACTCCCCACCCCACCCTCTATCTTTCTAAGACATACCAGGGGGCTCTGAGTGGGGGATGCCACTGTGGTGTCTGGCCTGCAAGGGAGCTGAAAAACTGCTACCACAGAAGGTTTTGTTAAGCTCCCATTTGATAAGGTTTAAAACTGGGCCAAACTGGGCATGGGCTCAGGGTTAAAAACACCATCACCTTAAATTAGTAGGTCCAGAATGCCACATCTTCACAATTCATGCATCATCTTCACTGCTTTTGCCACATATGTGTCCCACCAGTACTATTGTTTGACTTTTTTAATTGTTTTATTCTTGTCTTTAATGATTTGAAAAAGGTAATACAGATAAATAGGAAGCCAGTATCTGCATTACATATAGAAAATCACCATAAATATAAATACAATGAATACTCCGCAGCAGTAAGAAGGAACATCTACACCTATACACAACCCAGCAAGGATGAATCTCACCAGCAACAGCTTGAGGGAGAGAAACTGGAGCCCAGGTGACTCCACTTACATGATTGATGGCAACACTAACTTCCCTGTTGGAAGTTGGGAGAGTGGTTACCCTTTGGGGGGAGGGGTGGAAAGGGACAGGGAGAGGGGCTTCCAGGAGCCCAGAAAATTCTATTTCTCCATCTGGGTTCTGGCTTCACAGGTGGTTCTGTTTGTGATGAGTCAGTTTTACATCCAGCTAACATCACTTATGGTGCTAAATTCCAATACCAAAAAAAAAAAAAGTTAAAAAGAAATAGAAATACAGTGAACACACTACCATGCTTATTAAATTCTAGCCAGAAACCAGGGTCAGTTTAGGGCCTGAGCCTGAAGGCTGTTCCCTGCTGTTGAGAAGAGGCTGAGCAAGTGACCACAGGGGTCAAAGCCTGCGCTGGCCATGCTTCCTGCTCCTCCTCATCAGGTTTGGAAGGGAGCTGGAAAGGAAACGGCTTTCTCACTGTGATTCAAGGCTTTGTCCAAGCACTTGGGAAAACACTGAAGGAGGCAGCTTATTCCCGGTCCTAGGTAAATGATTAAAATGAGATAAGGGTGGAGAGCTGGGGGCCTCAGCTCTTGGGACAGGAGGCAGGGAGACTGCAGATGTCAGGTGAATGCCTCAGTGCTGGGGGTGGGGGGCACGGGGCGGTGCTCCAAAGAGCCTGGGGATGCCACAGCCTGGGCAAAGGGAGGCGGCCCCAGGCTGGCAGGGCGCCATGGGCCAGGTGTGCCTGGATTTGCGCTGTTTACTCACCAGGATCTCAAGTCTGGCCTAGAAAGTGAACTAATGCCCCCACCTTCCCTGGCAAGGTTAACCAGGGGATGGACCCCGTTCTGGTTCAGTGCCCCCTGATTCTCAGGCTCCCACCCTCACTTCAGCAGGAAGCCCCTTCTGCAAGGATGGGTCCGGGGCCCCACCATGCAGCCACCCTCCAAAGCCCTGAGGCCCCCTAAGGGCTGAGCCTGGACCTCCCTGGCGCCCTCCGCCCCCACCCAGTCTGGCCTGCTCCTCCAGGCGGGTTTAGTATTAAGCGTTAATGATTAAAAGGGGGTTCTCCATTAACCCCGCTGCGGGCCTTTGTCTGCACTGCCGAGGAGCCTCCTCCTTTGAAATGCCACATAAAAATGATACATGCCCTCTGCCTCCTCCGGGGGGCTCGGCCGGCCCTGTTTCCCTTTAAAGCCTAAGTGGGCAACACTAGGACAGGCTGGGTTTGAACACAGAGGCGCGCCAGGCCTACTGGGCTGCGGGGAACCAGGCCGGACCAAGGCGAGTGCGTGGCTGGGGACAAGGCAGACACGCAGGGGCCACCGTGGGAGCGGGCCGCGCTGCAGGGCCTAGAGGACTTGGACACAGGGAAGGACTCGTCTCTCTGTCTCTCTGCCAGACGTCTCTCTGCGTCATCGATGGCGAGAATAAGGACATGGACCACGAGAACAGAACGCTTGGCCTGCGCCCTCCACCCCCGCTCCCCCAGAGGCCATTGTGATGAGAATTGAATGAAAAGGGTTTGTGAGTTTCACGGGGCACCTACAGCACCCACAGCACCCACTCTACTCCACGGCCGTGCAGGGCCGGCAGCTTCAGCAGCACCTGGCAGTGTGTTAGAAACGCTGAACCCCGCACGGCTGGATCAGAGCTGCTCTTTAATCAGATCCCTCGGTGCCTTGCGTGTGCGTTAGTCTGAGCAGCCTGATCTACATAAGCAGTGTTCTAGCAATAGTAATAATACCGGCCAGTGTGTACTGAGTGCTACCGTGAGTTCAGCACTGTTTTAAGCACCTTACAAAATCGTCCTATTTAATCCTTAGAATGTGCCAGCTGCACCATTTTGCAGATGAGAAGGGTGAGGTCCAGGCAAGTTTGTTGCCTTGTCAGAGGTCACACATCTAGGGATTAGAAGGCCAGTCTACAGGAGGCTCACTCACAGGCACCGGCACAGAAACCCCTTCTACGTTAGCCCTGGAGTGTGTGTCACTTCACATTGGACATTGTCCTTTGAAATAGCTGGGGGCCAAACCCTGACAGTTTAATGGGCACCCCAGTGAGATGGATCAGTAGGAAGCACACTTGGCTAGAGAAGACGTGCTCCTCCTGGCCCCACCTCAGTCTGCTGGAGAAGACATGTGGCGGGTCTCCTCTGCACGCTCCAGCTTCTAGAAAGAAACTCCAGTGCTGGATGTCAGCGACCCCCACCGCACGCACACGCCAGGGTCCTCTGCGGCACCGTGAAAGGGTTAACTCGGGGCTCAATCACTACATAAATCTGTGTTTATCTGCTGCAAAGTAAGCTATTTAGTTTTCTGATTTACAATCCTTGGTTTTCATAAAAGTCAGTCATTCCCAGTAAAAGAATGTGGGTTAGATTTATAGGATCTGCGTTAGTCTTTAAACCCAAAGCTGGTCTATGACTCACCCTCCATAATGTTTTTGCTCTAGTCCGGAGATATTCATGTGCAAAGAGAAAGAGTCAGATCTCTGCCCTGAAAAATAAGACTTTTGGGGGGAACTAATTATAATGGCGTCAATTGTACTACGCTTGTAAACTTGCCGTCAGCCGGCCCCCCTGGAGCCTGTTTTCCAGGGCTTTTATTCCGCAATAAAATGTGCTCTGGTTTGCAGCTTGGCATATAAGACCTCCACTGGCATGAGCAAATGTTTTTTCCTACCAAATTATTAGAAATAAACAGCCCACCAGTGGAAAGGCAGAAAAATTATAAGCAAGGAAAATAAATCTTGGAATGTTTGAGTTTGGTGATTTTAATAAAATTGGTCACTTAGCCCAGCAGCCCAACTGGCTAAATGGAGCCAGCCTGGTATTTTTATTTTTATCTGAGTTTGTGTTTTGCCAGTGTGAAATGGGGTCAAGGCAAGACACCATGGAAAAAGGCTTTGATGTCTCCTTGAAAAATATTTTGCACTGTGACTTCATGGTATTTAGTGTTGTCTCCCCCTCCCCACTCCCAGCCTCCAGCTTCACAAGCTGCATGTCTAACCCACAAGCATCACACATAATAAAATATCACCATCATCAACAATCCTCCTTCCAACTCCCTCCCCTCCCCCACCGTGGTCAGAATTCAAGGCAGAAGGTCTTATAATGTAAAATAAAAATGCTGATCAAGATAACAGAATATGATTAAAGGGGATGGAGCCTTTTTAAACTTTCTCCAAAGCAAAGCCAAGGTGAGGGGCCCAAGTGCAGGAGGAGGGAAGGGAAGGAGGGTCAAATGGATTGGGCTGACGGCCAGTTCAAATAGAACTGGGTTAAGAGGCGAATGCTTGCCAGTGGCTTAAGAAATGGAGAGGGATGGATTGGGAAGGATGGCAGAGAGCAGTGATCCCAAAATAAAAGCAAGTTCTCCTTCGCCAAATGTATGAAAGAAAGATGTGGTTATATTTGCAAGAGTTTTAATTCAATCTGAGGAATGTGAAAGACTTAGAAATTTTTGCCCTTGGTGGGAGTCAGGAAATGTTTACTGCAGACCTACAAGGTGTTGGTCAAGATCCCAGGACACACAGATGAATGTAACTAGCCTGATTTTTCCCTGGACCAGCGAGGGAAGAGATGAGTTGACAGTTTTAGACAAGGAAGCAACACACACAGAATGGGCCAAATCTACCATGTGTAGCTCATTCGGCATCATAGTGGGTAGGTCTCTTGGGGCTCTCAATGACGAACAAAATGTGGTCCCTGCCCCATTGAGTTCAGTGGGACAAAGAAGACGAACGCAGACCACTGCAACATACCATGTAGAACATAAGGACAATACAGGGGAAAATTATGTGTGAATCTGGAAAAGGAAGGCTTCAGGGAGGAGGTGGCTCTTGAAGACTCGTTGGGAATTTGACATGTAAAGGCAAGGAACAAGGATAATCCAGGGAGAAAGAAGAATGAACAAAATTGTTTAGATGTGGGAGGGTGTGTTCTGTTTGGAAAGGGGCAGGAGCCTTTTGTAGATGCTTCACGGGGCGTGTGCTGAGTCTAGAGGCTGAAAATGGGAATCTAGGCCAGGTACAGATAAGCTCACCTCCCTGCTGAGAAACCTGGACTTGATCCCATGAGTATGGGGGCCCTTTCCTGACCCACGAATCTGGGGTCCCAGAGTACACTCTTCCTCCCTCCCTATTACAGTGTTTCACCTGTAGTATGATGTCATGTTGTCTCCCCTACTGGATCACGAGCCCCCAAGAGCCCTGTCCACTGTTGGACTACCAGCCCCTAGCACCATGCCTGGCACAAAGTAGGTGTTCAAGAAACATCAGATGCAGAATGAGTGGAATGGAGTTGTCAACGTTTTCATGGGACTGATTTGAAGGCTTGTAGCAAGAGATAGGTAGCTTGGAGCCGGGCTTCGGAGAACTTGGATGTTGGGCCCTAGGGTGGACTGGCATAGGAAGAGCCAGAAAGAGAGATTCATTGGCATTGGCATTCGCAGGCAGCTGGGGGCTGGGGGCTGTGGGAAATGCAAGGGATGTGAGTGCCAGAGACTAGGAGGTTCAAAGCCAGAGTGAGGGGAAATGGCAATACTGGTGTCACAGATGGGGAGGCCAGGGTGGGGAGCAGTTTGAAGATGATGATGGCAAGAGAAGAGGAAGAAAGGAGGGAGGAAGGGAGGGAGGGAGGAAGGAAGAAAGAAGGGAGGGAGAGAGGAAGGATGGAAAGATGGGAGGAGAGGCTGGGAGGAGGGAAGGGAGGAAGGAAGGAAGGACGGGAGGAAGTTCATTCAATTTAGAATATGCTGCATTTCAAGTGTGCTGTTACTCCCAGCAGAGGGTTTGTCTAGGGCAGGTAGAATAGTAAGTCCCAAAAGAGACAATGCAAAAGGAAAGCCAAGGTCAGAGCCTGGGAGGTTGCCTGTTTTTAAGAGATGGAGCATCAGACACTAAATCTGAAATTCCCTTTTTTATGATCTCCATTTTCTCTACCTATTTTAGTTGAAATCACTTTGGACTCACAGTGGGTTGGCCAATTTTCCTCTGACCTTGTTTTGTTCCTAAAGCCTCATAAATTGGGGGCCTCTCTAAGCATGTCAAGAGTACCCCCCTCCAACACGTTAGGAAATAGCCTGGCTGGCAGAAACCCTGAACTTTGTGTCACATTGTGATGAATGCTCCTGGACGGTGAACAGCTCTCCCCTCTGAAAGCTGCACATGTTGGCTCTTTTGCAATGACACCCATTGTCTGCTGTGAGAGCATCTAAGAGCAAGTGTTTGCTGCTCATAAACTGGAGCTGGTTTGGAAGATCCATGAAGGATGGAGCAGGACATTCACACACAGGTTTTCATTTGAACACCTGTTTTCAATTGTTTGAGGTGTATACGTAGCAGTGGAGTTGCTGGGTCGCAGGGTCATTGCCTGTTTAACTTGTCGAGGAACTGCCAGACTGGTTTTCACAGCAGCGACACCATTCTGCATTCCCATTGCAGCGTCTGAGGGTTCCACTCTTTCCACATCCTCACCCACACTTGCGGGTTTTTGTGTGTTTGTTTTGGTTTTGGTTATAGCCATCCTGGTGTGTGTGAAGTGGAATCTCATTGTGTTTTGATTTGCACCTGCCTAATGACCAATGATGTGAGCATCTTTTCATGTGTTTCTTGGCCACTTGTCTATCTTCTTTGAAGAAATGCCTCTTCAAGTCCTTTGCTTATGTATTAACTGAATTGTCTTCTGTTGTTGATTTTAAGAGTTCTTTATATATTCTGGATACTAGACCCTTATCAGATATATGATTTTTGAATATTTTCTCCTGTTCTGTGGGTTGTCTTTTCACTTTCTTGCTAGTGTCCTTTGATGGAAAAAAGTTTTTAATTTTGATGAAATTCAGCATATCTACTTTATCTTTTGTTGATTGTGGTTTTTTGTCATATCTAACAATCCATCAGTAAACCCAGGGTTATGAATACTTATCCCTATGTTGTATTCTAAGAGTTTTATGCTTTTAGCTATTATATGCATGTCAAACAGGAACTTTTATGGAGGTGCATGCAGGGTTAGAGGAAACCAGTAAGGAATGGGGCAGGACCTCTGGGTAAGCCAGGCAGGGAGACTGCTACTGTCCCAAGGCCTGAGGGGCAGAAAGGGGAAGTGGGACAAGTGGAGCTGGAGCTGTGCGGGAAAAGCTGGCCATTAGGAGTGTGTCCTCTGCTAGAGCGATGCATCCAATCCACAGTGCCCCCACGGGGAGGGAACCAGGGACTCACCTGTTTTCTGGTCTTTGCTAGGGCCCTTCATTGGCTGAATCCTAACAGAAGTAGAGGGCAAGAAAGCTGGTAAAAGCCGTCCATAAAGGTCAGTCTCTCGGGGCACTGAGCAGGGGTCAGGAGGTGGGGAAAGTAAATCTGGAGATGTTTTCAGCAGAATAATAGCCCCCCAAGATGTGCAAGTCCTAATCCTCAAAACTGTAAATATGTTGCCTTATGATAAAAGGGACTTTGCCAATGTAGACTTTTCAGATCTTCAGTTGGGGGGATTATCCTGTATTATCCAAGTAGGCCCCAAATAATCACAAGAGTCCTTTTATTATAAAAGGGAGGTAAGAGGTCATTTAAGAGAGTGAGAGATGTGCAGATGCTTACCTGCTGGTTCTAAACAGGAAGGAAGAGACCACAAGCCGAAGAATGCACGTGACCTCTAGAAGCTGGAAGAGACAAGGAAATGGATTCTTCCCTAAAGATTCCAGAAAGGAATGTGGCCCTGATAACACCTTGATTTTGGCCTATTGAGATCCATTTTGGATTTATGACCTCTACAAAAGCAAGAGAGTAAATTTGTATTGTTTGAAGCCACTAAGCTTGTGGTCATTTGTTATAGCAGTAATAGGAAGCTCACACAGGAGGGGCAAGTGGAGGCTCCCTCCACCTGGGGAGACCTGAGGGTACTGACATAGGAAGAACCCCAGGTCACCACCATGTTTGCTTGCTCTAGGTGGCCAAATTTCATGAATCCCAGTCCCTGCCTTCTCTAGAGGAGAAGGCCCCATAATTGCCCTTGGTGAGTGTAGCTCACAGGTTTGATCAGAGAAGCAGAGTCACTGAGTGCTGGAGAATCAGGGGTTCCTCATAGGAATCGGGCCGTGCACAATACCAACAGCTGGTGGGAAATTCTGTGCAAGGTTGTTGCCTCTGGTGTTGAGCCTGATGTCGATTTAGGTCAGCAAGAGCAGCAGTGAGGGAAAAAGTTGGATACAAGTCGAAAAGAGCAAGGAAAAGCTGGAATCCACAAAGACTAACTGGACCCTGAGCTTGTGTCCCATCCACCTTCAATTACGTGGGTGATCTGCTGAAGAAACTATTTCCTTTGCCACTGAAGTGAAGTCACCTGGCCCAGGACTTGCAAAAGTTGAAGGCAGAGATGCAGTGGGAGTGGACAGAGCAGCAGGTACACATGCGGCCTCGTGCCAACAGCATGAAGCAGCGAGCATTGGCAGCACGTGTGAGCTGTGACAGTGCCCAGTGCCAGCCTTCAGAGCACAGAAAGGCTACTGAGCCACTGTGTCTCCCAAAGTTCCCACAGCTATCTCCTGCGATCAATCCTAATCCAGAACCATACAGGAAGGGGAATTCTGGGAATCATGGTTCCAGCCTAGCTAGGTTGATGTGTTTCAAAATCAGTGGCGTGAAAGGTTAATCTTCGTGAAGTACCTACTATGTGTCAGGGGCTCCAGCTTCATTGCTTGTGTAATTTAATTACCTTGCCATTTATTCCATTTTACAGTAAGAAAACTGAACTTCAGAGAGGTTAAATGCCTTCCTAAATCATGCAGCTAATCCAAAGAAGATATGCAAATGGCCAGTAAGCACAAGAGATGCTCAACATCATTATTTGTTAGGGAAATGCAAACCAAAACCACAGTGAAATACCTCTTCACACCCAGTAAGATGGGTGTAACAAAAAAGATGGAAAATGATGGGTGTTGGTGAGGATGTGGAGAAATTGCAACCTTTATACGCTGCTGGTAAGAATGTAAAGTGGTACAGTTGCTTTGCAGAACAATGTGGCAGTTCCTCCAGATGTTATACATGAAGTTACCAGATGATCCAGCAATTCCATGCCTACGTATATACCCAAGAGAAATGAAAGCATGCATCTGTGCAAAACCTTATACAAAAATGTTCATGCCAACTTTGTTCACAATAGCCAAAAACTGGAAACAATCCTAATGCCCATCAATAGATGAATAGGTAAATAAAAGGTGGTATATCCATACAACAGAATATCACTCAGCCATAAAAACAATGAAGTACTGGTTTCTGGTACAACATGAGTGAACCTTGAAAACAGTATGCTAAGTGAAAGAAGCCAGACAGCCACATATGGTAAGATTTCATCGATATGGAATGTCTAGAATAGGCAAATCCATAGAGACAGAAAGAGAATTAGTGGTTGCTTAGGGGTCGGGGATTGATTGGGGGTAAATGGAGAGCGGCTGCTAATCAACACGTGGTTTCCTGTTGGGGTGATAAAAGTATTTTACAATGGATTGTAGTGATGGCTGCACGCCTCTGTGAATGTACTAGAAACCATTGACTTGTACACAGTACATGAATGAGTTTCATAGAGTATATGTTATATCTCAATAAAGCTGTTTAAAAAATCAATCTACTAGTACAGACAGAGCAAAGCAGTGAATCCAGCAAGGTTCTCTGACTCCAAAGCCATGCTCCTCCCTCAGTAACCCATCTTCTCCCGAAGATCCCCAACTTCTCTGGGCCAAAGAATCCCCGGGGGAGCTCGTTAAACATGCAAATTCCCTGGCCTCCTTCCCGGAGTCCAATTCAGTAGAGGTGGATGGGGTTTGGGAAATCTATGTGCATAGCAAGCCCCCCAGGTGAGCTGAGTCCAAGTGGTCTGAGACCACACCTGGAAACACACAGTCCCCGCTCTGCATCTCGGAGTCAAAAATGGCATCTGGGAAGTCAATGAGATGAGAGAAAGTAGAGATTTTGGAGGCCAATTTTCTACAAAGGGCAATTTTTTTTCAAGGGATGGGTGGAGGGAAAGAAGGAAGAATTAAGAGAGATTGTGGAAGGTGAACTGGGGGTTGTACTGGAGGGAGATGTGGATGAGAGACCCATGTGAGGGCAGGTGCATCAGGAGAGGAGGAATGTAAAAAGGTCATGGAAACTACCCAGAAGAGGAGGGAGAGCAAACACTCACGGACTGGCCACGTTTATCACCTGCTCGGGACTTCTGGGATGACTTGCTTCATAGTCAAGTGTAATCCTTGAGAGAAAGAGAATTTCAGTGAACTTGAGGCAACATCAGTTCTCTGGGGCTTCTTTTTGATGAACTAATCTGAACAAGCTTGGAAAGCGCCCAGCGGTGGAGGTTAAATTTCAATCTTTTTGTGCAGTTACCTCTTTGTTCCCTTTACGTTCTCCCTGAAGTGGAAATGATTGATGCTTAAGTAACTTCAGCAATTGAGTAATGTTTATTCAGACTGCAGGGGAACAAGGGGAACAAGATAGGGCTTAAAAATAAGGTGGAGATTTTTCCTTTGAATGGCACAAGTTGAGCCTTTGAAAGTCAAGTGTATTCCCAATTGCACAATATAATAAAGATAGAGGAGCCGGCAGGCAGGAGGTCTCCCGCAGATGATCAATGTACGGTAGTTAAGTGGAGCTCAAATAGTCTCATGAAGCCACCTGAGCCAGAGCCCCTGCTTATAAATATTGACTGGGTCCTGGATTGTTTTGAGAGTATCTTAGGTCTTTTTGTGAGCCCTTTCAATCCAGGAACTGGAGAGCTTTGTAAATAAGCTTCTAATGCTCTGAAGAAAGAAGTCGATCATGTTTCCGTAGCCCACACTCTCTCTAGATAACGCCAGCCAAGCCCCTTGGAGGTGAGTGGGGACTGGCGAGGAAAAGCAAATGCACACACCCACCACAACTCGGTTGGCCTTGGAGGGGCCCCAAGGCGCAGCCTATCCACAAGGTGGGCTTTTTCACATCAGCTCAAGTGGGTCATGTCACAGGACTCAGTTCAATCAAGAACATACCCAAAGGCTTGGCTCGGTCCAGTATTATTTGATCTCAAAATCTTAAATTGTCCAAACAAAAACAGGGCAGAGTAATTACTTATTTCTCTCCATTTTGCTAAGGGAGCAAAATTCCTTGAACAAATTAATTGGTGATCTTTGAAACTGTGGATTGAAGGTGGAATGAGGAATAACCTCATTCTCCTGTTAAGCAGGGGAGGTTGTGATCTCCTGGAGCTTAGGTGGTGGGTCTATCAACAAGTCTTTGTGGAACACCATAAGGAAACATCCTCTCCTTCCCTGGATGAGGGGAAGGGTGGCAAGTGGAATAAAGAGCTGAGACTCTGCATGAATTTTCCCCCTTCCACCGGCCCACCAGTGCCTTGGTCCCTGGGTCTGCAGGGGAAGACTGTGGCATTCTACACCCAGAGGACCATCTGTTCCCCACATGAAAGGGGAAGAGGAATGGAGGAAATGGTCCGGAGCTCCCGCATGGGGACTGCAGGGCTGGTTTCCCTAGACAGGGCCAGGGGTTGGGAAGGACTCAAGACCCAGGAGTTGGCCTATGCTTGTGGCTACTCTAGAGTAAGGATTATGACACCCAGAATACTTCCATCCTTTCATGCATTTACATTTTTATTCCCCACCCCTTTTTATATTTTTAGTAAAATGATCTTTGAATATCCTGACCATTTCCTTTGAGCTAAACAATAAGAGACTCTTCCCCTTGCTTGGGCATGAGGCATCAGCAGAAAAGAAGATTTAGGAAGGGACCAAAGCAGGATAACACTGGCATGGCAGTGCCTCTCCACCTGAGCCGTCAACTCACAGCTACTCATCCCTCCACATCATTCTAAGGATGCTTTTAAAAAAATATTAAGATATAATTTACATACTATCCAATCCATGCTTTTAAAGTGTATGATTCAAAAAATAAAGTTCACAATTCAGTGTTTTTCAGTGTATTTACAAAGTTGTATAAACATCACCGCTATCTAACTTCAAATGATTTTCATCATCCCCCAAAGAAACCTCATACCCTGTTAACTTCCCCCACCCCTCCATCTCTCCAACCTCTCATCAGATTAGACAACTACGAATCTACTTTGTCCCTCTGGACTTGCTTATTCTGGGCACCTAATGTAAATGGACTCATACAGCGTGTGGCCATTTGTGACTGTCTGCCTTCACCCGTTCATCAGCTGGTAGACCCCTGTGCTGTTTCCGCTTGGGGCCTGCAATGAGGAATGCTGCCACGGACATCTGGGTACCTCTCTCTGCATTCTTATCCAGGCATATCCACCCCCTCCCTCAAAACACCCAGGTTGAGGAAATACAAGATACAAAAAAGTACACCTCAAAGGGTTCAATCCAACCCAGAAGAGAAGAGAAAGGAGAGATCATTGGATTTATTGAATACTTATTATGTGCAAGAAGACATACCCCAACACTGTGTGGTAAATGTTCCTTTTACAGATATAAGGACTTTTACAAATAAAAAGAGAGGTGAAACAGTTTGCCCAAGAATACACAGCTGTTGGATTCAAAATTTGGGTCAACTTCCTTGGCACCACATATAATCTGCAAAGATAACTCCTGGAGCAGCCCCCCTCAGTCTTTTTGGCACCAGGGACTGGTTTCATGGAAGACAGTTTTTCAACAGACTGGGGGTGGGGGGTCACAGCGGAGCTCAGGCAGTGATTCGAGCAATGGGGAGCAGCCGTAAATACACATGAAGCTTCGCTTGCCCACCGTTCACCTCCTGCTGTGCGCAGCCCCTCCTAAGTTTCATGGAAGACAATTTTTTACTGGGCGGAGCAGGGTAACAGGCCACGGATTCGTATTGTTCTGCAGCCTGGGCGTTGGGAACCACAGTCCTATCAGGCAGAGGTCAAACGTTGAATGATAGGCTAGCTCTTCAGAATTGCTGATGAAGCCAGAGGAAGATTTTTATCTATTGGTATAAAAATTTGAAGCCAAAGATGTTATGTGACTTTCTCAAAATCACACAGCTTTCAGGTGACAGAGCCAGGGGTATACCTGGGGTCTCCATTTGGAGGGGGAGGAAAGCTAGATGTGCCCTGAGATGTCCAGTGAAGACTTCTGTACTTGTCCGAGTTTGCTAAGTTATGCTGTAATAACAAAAAGTCTCCAGACCTTATTGGCTTATAGCAACAACAGCTTCAGTGTCACTCATGTTGAGAGCTGCAGTGGACACGGTGGGTGGCTCTACTCCTCACACCTTCTCATCCTGGGACACCTGCTGGAGAAGCATCCTGTGGCTGGGGTGTTGGGTTCTCTTGGCAAAGGGAAAAGAACAAGAAGCAGAGCTAAACCATGAAACTGCTCTCAGAGCTGCTAGACGTGGCTTCTGTTCTACCCATTCCCATTCCATTGGTCAAAGCAAGTCACGTGGCCAAGCCTGGAAGTGGGGCAAGGAAGCATCCCCCACAACCACAGGTCAATGAATAGGGGCGTGTAACCCTCCCACAGGGAAGGGAGTAGATGGGAACACTGACGCAATCAACCATAGCTTCTAGAAGGCAAAGGAGTAGTTGCTTGCCATCTGTAAGCCTTAGACTGCTGGCAGATATTCCTCCCCTTAACGGATATTTATTAAATATCCACATACACCCTACAAGGTGCCCATGAACAAAAGCAAGTATAGGGTTGACAGTTGAGAGAGAAAGACTGAGATTAATGATAGAAACACATAAACACTGGTGGAATTCTGTCAACTGCCACATAGGAGAGGCATGTGGTAATCATTTGTGTATAGGGGGGTATAGGACCTAGTCAAGGAACTCAGAGAAGCCCAGAATCATAGGCACCGACCCAGAGAGGGAACCTGGCTTCCTGGGACCCACCGCGATGCACACCTGATCTGGAGGCCATAGCCAGGTGCCCATGATGCTGTCCAACAAAAGTGTGCAGGAATAGCCACCCCTGCAGGAGGGCAGGAGGCATCTTGGGCTTTACTGGGGGGGGGGTGACCTATGACTGCAGGCTGGAGATGGATGAGGATCCCAAGAGGTGACTGCCAGATGCAGTGGCAACAACGAGGGGGAGGAGAACAAGAATTCGGTTTCACCTTCGCTACCCAGGAGCTGCCTGTCTCTGGCTAGGTGCCAGTTTCCTCATCTGCCAGGTGGGTGGAATGACATGTGTCTGACTCACGTGGCTATTGTTGGGGTACGGGAAATGGAATAATGACTCCCACCAAAGGTATCTGTATCCTCATCCCCAGAACCTATGAAGTGACCTTCCATGGTGAAAGGGACTTTGCAGGTATGATTAAGGATCTTCAAATGGGAAGATTGTCCTGGTGGGCACAATGTAGTCACAAGGGTCCTTAGAAGAGGGAGACAGGAGGTCAGAGTCAGAGAAGGAGATGTGACGCAGAGCAGAGGTCACAGTCAGAGAAGGAGATGTGACGCAGAGCAGAGGTCACAGTGATTTGAGGAAGGGACCACGGGGCAGAGTGTGGCAGCCTTCAGATGCTGGACAAAGCCAGGCACCCCCAGGAGGAACGCAGTCCTGCCAGCACCTCGATTTTAGTCCTCTAGCACTAGAACATAACAAATTTGTGTCATCTCAAAGCCATGACATTTGTAGTCATTTGTTACATCAACAACAGAAAACTAATACACAGGATAATATAAGATCACTGGAGTACAAGTTCTTCGAAAAATGAAAAGTGCATCTTGATGGAAATCGGAAGTGCTCATGTGGTTCAGAGGCAAGTGGGGATGGGGCAGCTGCTGCCGTGTGGACACCACGTCCCTGCAAACCACCAGCCCTATCCATTTTGGGCCCTCTGCAAGTTGTAAGACTCCCGAGGAGCTAAATGCTGAAAACTGCCCCAGTGCAGCCGCCGAGCCCTCCACGCCTTCCCAGCAGAGGAGAAGAGCGGGCAGCAGAGGCAAAGTGTCCCGTCCACTTTCCTCCAGCCCTGGAGCCTTGGGCCTCGACCGATGGTTCTCAACCCTGGTGTCACATCAGAATCACCTGGAGTGCTTTAAACATCTTTCAGTCACTGGGATCCAGTCCTAGGGATTCGGATTCACTGGGTTTGTGGTGTGGCCCAGTCATCAGCATTTTTTAAACACTGTCCCAGGAACATCCAATGTGCAGCCAGAGTCGGGAGCGGTTGTCCCAGAGGGCCACCGTGCAGGGCTTCGGGAGAGTCGTCCCTCCTCACTCGCAGCCTCGCTGGTGTCCAATTTCTTCCAGCCCCTGCAGCCTGGCTGGCGTCAGCTCTGCCCACTAAGCCGGCTCCTCCCAGACAGCCAGGCTCAACCATAAATTTTAATTCAAAACTTTGCCTTTTTATTATTTTCAAATGCTCAAGGCCCTAAACATGATGAGAAGTTTTTTTCTCATGCTGTGACCCGCAGATCAGCTAAGGTAGAGAGCTTCTCTGCAAGTTCCCCGTTAGGGTGCCTCATATTTCAGCAGCCCCAAGATCTCACCTGCATCTCCCGCCTACACACACACACATGCACACACACACGCACACATACGTGCACACACACACACTATTAAACTGGTTGTTCTTTGCATCTGTGGATACTGTTCTAATCCAAATACGAGGCCTGTGACTTTGCTCTGCTGAACTCTCTGTGTGGCGGCTCCATCTCTGGGGCCAAATGGAAAGAAAACCCAGATAATCGTGGCTAATGTAAACGCTGACAGGTACGGGCGCATGACTCCACCTGTCTGCCCAGGCCACCTCCTCAGTGAAACACGGTAACGTGTTGCAGCATGAACGGCACTGCTCGGCGGCCTGAGCTTACCTGCATTCCTGGGTTGTTTTGTTTCCTGACTGCGCCCTCTCTGGCTGGCCTCCCACCTGGAATATCCGAACACCTTGCTTAGAAGCTGGAGAGAATTTCTGGTTTCACTCCCGCCCTGTCCTCTTTGGCCCAAGCCCAGGAGTGGACAGATCCATTCTTCAGGTCACATTGCTCCAGGCAGTGGCCACTCTTTGTCCAGGGAACCTCAGGATGTCACGCCTGGCTCTGGTGAGCTAGAGAAATCTGATTTGGTGGGTATGGGGTGGGGCCTGAGACTCCGCATTTCTAACAAGCTCCCAGGCAATGCTGAGGCTGCCGGACCCTGGAGCACAGCTTGGGTGGCAAAGCCTGTGGGGTTCCAGCTGGCTCTGGGTCTACATCCAGACCCACCTGGGGCCTCCATGGAAACATCCCTGGTTTATAGACAGAAAAGCTGCAAAGGGAGCCCTAGGGTACACTGGAAGGACAGTACAGCAGGGTGACCCATTCTTGGCTGAGTTGTCCTCCCAGTGTACCCCATGGTCCCTCCCTGGGATCACAGTCACCTCTGCAGCCTGAGCCCCTGTCCAGCACCCCAGTCCCTGCCCCCAGTTCTTCACATTCTTTCAGGCCTGGGCCCAGGGACGCTTGTGCCATCATTGGAGGTGCAGCAGGGCGGTCACCTCCTCTGCGTGGTCTCCCCACTTTCAGCTAGAATTAATGGCACTTTCCCCAGGCCTCTCCACACTCCGTACATTGCCCCTGCGTGGAGCTTTCCTTGTAAGAGGATTGTCTCCCCTGCCAGCCTCTGATCCCCTTGAATATAGCACCTGCCAGGCACGTGGTAGGCACTCCGTCACTGCCTGTTTAAAATATAATACGGCCAGCTTCTAGTCTGGCTTCCCCCTGTGCATAGAAGCAGCGGTTCCCTAACATAACAATGTAGCAAATGCAGCACAGTTTAGGGCTGAAGGAAGCACAAAGGGCGCTTCCTGGTGAAGGTGAACAAGCAGGCAGAGATCATTGCTCCAAAGTAGGTGGGGACAGATGGGATTCTCTCTCCCTCTTAATCTTCCTTCCTAAAGAACAGAGCCCCACGTCTGCAACGCTGGCCTCCCCCGTTAACGGGGCCACTTGGCTTCCTCACCAGGTCCTGACCATGAACCTGGCAGGTGCAGGGAAACCCGGAGTGTAAGCGCTGAGATCTCTTTGACAAGGAAGTGTATCCCGGAGCCACGGGGCAGGCCTGGTCCGGGGCATCTCTAAGGCCACCCGGGCAGTGGCCTCTCAGTGCTTATATATGTGGCAGGACAGACTCGTATTTCTTCCCTCTCTCTGGGGCCGCTTGATGTGGGGGGCTGGTCTATGTTAAGAGATCTGTGGGCCTCAGGCGCTTGGTTTTGGGGAACCCACTCCCTATTATATCAAACAGATTAAAATATATCCCTGATTAACATTAGAACACATTTTTATGTAACGATTGAAGCACATGATGGTTGACTTTTAGATGTAATACTATGTTTTGGAGACCTTAAATTCAACATTATTGCAATTTTGTTTTTTTCACTCCCCATCGCTGGGGGAGAGGGTGTGGCTTGAACCCTCCTGCAGGGCCCTGGGTCCCGAAAGCCTGTGCAGACCTGCCCGGCTGGGCTGGGCACCAGCAGTAGAGAGGCAGTACTGATCTTTGCTCCCAGTGTCTTGCATGGGCATCAGTGCCCAGCTGATGGTCTCTCTTTTTGCCTTAAGAGTCTTCCTCCAGGCCGGGCGCGGTGGCTCACGCCTGTAATCCTAGCTCTCTGGGAGGCC
>VBSM01003143.1:1254084-1264279 GCA_008086735.1 Cheirogaleus medius
AACCATAAGCCATCAGGAAGTCACGAGGACCAAGAAATCAGTTTACAGGTTTGCACTTTTCCTTGAGAGGGGCCCTCCAGGTATGACTGTCGTTTCTTCTTATTGATGTTGCACAAGCCCAAAGCCGCCCTTTCTGGGGGCCCTGGCTTGTGTTTAGATGGATGCTCCAGCTGACCAGAGCAGCTCCTGCCCAGGAGCCATCCCCCTCCCTCTCCTGGTACCGGCAGTGTGGGGGACAGATCCCTTCAACCCCAGGTGCCTTCAATGCCCCAGGCCCGGCCCAGCCAGACGCCCCCGGAAACACACCTGCAGCCGGCAGCCTCCTGACCTGGGCTGGGCCGAGCAGGTGCAGGCCCTGCAGCCGTCACCACTCCGCATTCCAAGGTGCGCTTCACCTCCGGGCCAGTCCAGGCAGGCAGCAACCCCCAGCCAGCTCCGGATGCGCGGCAGAGGCAGGGAGCGGGCTCAGGCCTCTCCGTCTCCTGTCTCCTCAGCTGGGCCTAATTGCAGCCTGGATGTGAGCGTCAGGAGGGACCGAGGGGAACATGCTAACAAGCCCAGAGGCCCCTGCTCTGAATTCTTTGGCAGCCAGGACTCCGGCTCGGAGCATGAGGCCGGGCATGGAGACAGTGCAGGGACGGGAGCTAATTAAGCTGTAAGCCGTCCCCAGAGCCCCAGTTCATTTGTAATTATGCTCTCTGATCTCAGAATCGCCTTGGGCGCTGGGGAGAGCTGGGAGGAAAAGGGAGGGGGATGATTGAGAAGTCGATCGGGGCTTTTAGAATGGATTTTCATGAAACTGACATTTACACCATTCTTGGAGAATCTGACTCCATGAAAGGAACCATAACCCGTGCCTAATTCTGCCATGTGATTCCAGGAGCTCCAATCGACCAGCCCCAGGGGGTGCTGCCTTGTTCTATGTAGGTCAGGGGACCCCCTGCATGGTGTGATTTTGGAAGGTCTCCCTGCTCCTGCCCACAGACATGCCTCCCGGCTAAGCTCATTGATGCTGAAATCGAGTCGTGCTTCAGTCCTCTGACTCTGCTTGGGCATTGCAAAAGTCCACACGCTGAGTTTTGCCATGACAGACACACACCTCAGTGGGCAGGAATATGTGTGACCCCGTCTCCAGAATGGGACCTGACTGCCATGTCCCCAACCTGCATACTTTTAAGTCCACAAATCAAAACATGGCCTAAGTTCTAGACATAATGTTTCAAGTGGGTAACCCGAGGGTCAGAAAGGGTTAGTGACTTAGTCAAGGTTACATAGGCAGATGTGGCAGAGTGGCACCTGCATGCAAGTCCTCTGGCCGCCCCTCTAGCAGCCTCTGCAGTTTTTAAGTAGTGGAGTAAAACAAAAAAGCTGAAAAGTTGAGGATTTGTCAAGCCTCATACTAGAGAGGCTGGCACTACGGAAGGTGGCATGTAAAAAGGGTTGGAGCCTGAACTTAGTCCCCTTTATCACCTTTGGTCGTTCTTTGATTTGTTGACTGTTAGAAAAACACACGTTGGGGATAGAGCAATGCTCCCAAGGATAAATTACAAGCAGAAACTCTCACTCAGATGAGCTGACATCTGTTTCGCTCATCTTCCTGCAGCAACGCGCCTGCTGACAACTGAGTCCATTCTGGGCAGAGCGCACTCTCTCCCAGAAACCCTGTTCCCCAGACAGCCCAGCATCACCGAATAGCAGCCGCTCATCTTTGCTCAGCCTTTGAGGAAAACCAGATAATACCAGGCTCAGCCCAGTTTAGGCAGTGGCTATTTCTTTTGAAAACAGAGAAGGAGACAGACAAAATTCTTGCCTGAATCTGTTAGTTCTGTCCCTGCGGCCAAGCCCCAGGAATTCTGCTCTGGCTGGAAAGACTCGGATCTCAGCACTTTTCTGAGCACTGGGGACTTGGGCCAGCGTCTCCACCTCTGGTTCTGGTTCCCAGAATGGCAGCAAGATGTGTTGAAGGGAGCTGGCCCTCGAAAGCCTTCCAAATCTGTGGAATGAGGCTGGGGAATCTTGAGACTTTTTCTATTTTTATTATGAATTGTGAAATATAAACAACTATTGTTTCATACAATTTTAATACAAATTCAAGAGTTAAGGAACTTAACCCAGTGCCTGGCAACACCTTAATAATGTAAACACCTTAATAATGTTCATTATAAAAATAATAGATTTCTAATTATAAAGGTAGCCCTCTCATTGTAAATAAATTTAGAAAGCACTGAAAAGTACAAAAAACAAAATTAAATTCATCTATAATCCAAACTCCTAGACAAGGTAACTTATTCCTTCTAGAATTTTTTCCATTCAGAAATTGAGTCTATCTACATCATAAACTGAATATGCCTATATCATACATCATAAATGAAATATACTTATTCACAAAAATGAGACTGGTGTGTATTGACTGTACTTTCACTTTATAACATTTCATGAACTTTTCATATTACAAAATATTCATCAATGCATTACTTTTCATGATTGCATAGTATTCCGTTATATTACAAACAACTCTTCAATGAGCATCCTTATATGTTATCATTCACTCATTGCCTGACAATTTTCTTTGGATAAGTATCAGAAGTTGAATGCTCAGTGTCAATGATGTTATGTGCGTACAGCCCAACTTCCCTCCAGAATGAGTACACCAGTCTTCATCCTGAGACCTTTTCTGATACCAACAATACAGTCGATCCCCAGTGTTCATGGATTCTGTGTTTGCAAATTCTTCTACTTAACAAAATTAATTTGTAACCCTAAAATCAAGACTTGCAGCCTTCTCACGGTTATTTGAAGACAAGCACGGAGCAGTGACAGCTTTGAGTCGCCCATTCTGCACAGTTCTAGCTGAGGATGAACAAGACCACCCTCTGCCTTCTTGTTGCAGCTCCCACACTATAAACCAGTGTCCTTTTCATGCCCTATTCAGTGCCATATTATTTGCATTTTTGTGTTCTTTGCTGGTGATTTTGCAGTTTAAAGTGGCCCCCAAGCGCAGTGCTGAAGTGCGGTCTGGTGTTCCCAAGTGCAAGAAGGCTCTGATGTGCTTTATGAACAAAATTTGTATGTTAGATAATCTTTGTTCAGTCTTAAGTTATAATGCTGTTGGCCATGAGTTCAATGTCTATGAATCAACAGTGTGTTAAATAAGGTATCTTTAAACAGAAATGCACATAAAACAAGGTTATGTATTGATCTGTTAACAAAAAGTTTGTGATCAGAGACTCTCAGGAACCAGACCCTGTATTCCCCCGGGAGCAATGAATGGTTCGGGATGTGCTAATTCCGTGTTCACAGTGACTGTATGGAACATAACTGCCACGCAGCATGAGAATTGATTGTGTGTGTCTTCGGTGTGTGAGTCTTTCACACTCCAAAAGTCCTGCCTATGGATTACAGACCTCCTCTATTCACACACATCGTATCCAAAAAGCTTTCCAGAAAGTCTCTGTGGCAAATGAGTGGGGAAAAAGTCAGAGACTGTTACACAGTTTGGAACCTAGCTCAGCATAATGAATTTCTCTGTCTCTTTTTTCAGCCCTGCCCTTGGCTGGGTTCCTCATAGTTAATTCTCTGAGGCACAAGCACCAAGCTCACAGGCCCCCTCCCAAGGAAGCAAACTCCAGATGGCAACCTGGACCTTCACTACCTACTTGATTTGAAGGCCATTGATACCACTGGGGAAAGTGGTGGTGACATGGCTTGGAAAATCGTATTTCCAAACCAAAAAGTAGAAAACAAAGATGTTATCTGATTTATAAATGTATTTATGTAGAAGAAGAAGAATATTTGCAGAAGAATAATATTTTGTGACACATGGAAATTATACAAAGTTCGAATTTCGGTATCCATGAACAATTTTATTGGAACACAGCCACACCCATTTGTTACCAATTGTCTATGGCTGACTTTTCAACATTATGGTAGAGTTGGGTGGAGTTGCTGCGTACAGCCCAGCAAAGCCTACGATATTTACTCTCTAGCTCTTCACAAAGTTTGTTGATCCTCGATCTGGAGGTGTGAAAGGATACTTGGTCACAATATAAAGTGTACTTATGTGTGCATGCACACTAATGTGTGCAAAAATTCTTTTGTTTAGAATAGTGGTCCTCAAACAATTTGGTCTCTGAACGTTTTTTGAATCTTGAAAATCATTTAGAACTTGAAAGACCTTTTGTTTAATAGGGGTTATATCTATTGCTAGTTGCCCTATTAGGAATTAAAACTATGAATTTTAAAAATATTTATTAAATCATTTAAAATAAACCAGTTACATGTTAACATAAATAATGCAGTTTTGTGAAAAACAACTCTATTTTCCAGAACAAAAATGTCAGCTGAAAAGAATGCAGTACAGAGACTACATTTACAAGTCTCCCTCACCTCTTGGTGTGGTCCTGGGACCATGTTCCAATAAGTGAGATGTACAGAATGAGCCCTTTGCATCTAGTTTCTCTCTTCCTCCCTTCTGATAGCTGGAGTGAAGATCTGATGGCTGGAGCTCCTGTTGCCATCTTGGGCCAAAGTGGAAGCCACTCGTTGAAGATGGTGGAGCAAGAAGCTAGAAGGAACCTGGGACCCTGACACCATGGACAACATATCATTGCCTAGCTCAGGTTTTTCTTTGGGGGTGAGAGAAATAAATACCTTTCTTTTTTTCTTAAGCCACTGTGTTACAGACTCAAATGATTGTGTCTTCCAAAATTCATATGTTGAAGCCCTAACTCCCAATGTAATGATACATGGAGGTGGGTCTTTGGGAGGTAATTAGGTTAAGATGAGGTCATAAGAGTGGAGCTCCCATTATGGGATTAGTGTCCTTACAAGAGGAGGGAGAGAGACTGAGCACTTTCTCCCCACTGTGTGAGGACGGTGAGAAGGCAGCCACCAGCAAGCCAAGAAGAGCACCCTCAACAGGAACTGAATCTGCCAGCACCTCGATCTTGGACTTCCCAGCCTCCAGAACTGTGAGAGATAAATGTCTGCTAAGCCACCCAATCTATGGCATTTTGTTATAGCAGCCCATGCTGACGAAGACACACTGTTGTTATTTGGGGTTTTCTGTTACAAGCAGCTAAACATAATCTGAACACAGAGTTATTACCTTTAATCCTCATAACAACAATATGACAAAAACATTTTCTAAATGAGAAAACTGAGGCACATAAAAATTATATTACTAACCTAAAGTCATACACCTGAAAAGGGGGTACAACCAAGATTCTAGCCCAGGCAGGCAGAGTTCAAAGTCTACACTTTTAACAACTATAATTTACTGCCTAATATTTCAATATATGACTGATCTTCTTCCTTTGGGGGTTGATTTTTCTGGCCTCCTGCATTTACTGCTTATAAAAATCTGTTACTGTTTGATACTGGCTTCTAGAGTAGAGCCACTGGGTGGCTGACTACAAAGTGGGGCAGATAAAAACTCCTATTTATTTATTATACTCTTAAATCATCTGAACTTATAGGTATGTGGGGACACACACACACACTCACGATGGTTACATATCCATCTCAGAGTGAGATGTGAAATGTACGACTAGCTCATCAGACATTGGCTTCTAGACTTTCTATACATGATCCTGATCCTGAACTCACAAATATACCCCATAATAAACAATCATGTCAAATATCAAACATTTGTTGTGTTTCTACAAGTGTCCTTGCTTGGCCATTGAGAGCTTCATTTTTATTTTCCCTAAAGCAAAAGTTAGGTAGAACTTTTTCCCACCAGCCAAGTAGCTTCATACACCTGGAGCACCCAAGTGGCGTCCTGCTTAGATAGGACCACTGTGCTAGCCCTTCGTGAGACATGGACAGCCCATGCTCTTGTTATTTTGTTGTAGACCATTGCATTAGTCAGACTAGGCTAGGCTATACTGCAGTAACTAATTCACCCTAACACTTTAATGCTTTAACATAAAAACAGTTTATTCTACACTCAGCATGGGTAGGCCAGGGGCTGAGGGATACTCAAGGGAGCTAGTGCATAGTCACATAAAGGCCAAGGCTAATGGTGGCCCCTGCATCTTGTAGCTATAGTCTCAGGAACATAGAACCTCCATGATTACCATGCAAGGAGAAGAGAACGCTCGGATATCCCACCCCAACCTGAATTATGCTTCAACCTGGAAGTAACACGTGTTACTTCCTCTCACAGCCCATTGGCCAGAACTAGTCACATGGCCCCACTATCTGCAGGTGGGCTGGGAAGTGTGATGGAGGAAGGACACATGATATTTGGTGAGCAAGAAGTGCCTCTGCCACCCCATGTAAGCATCAACATGTCTACAGCCATGAGTCCTACCAAAAAATATTTTTAGTCTTTGACCTGGACAGACAGGAAAATTCTAAGCTTCAACTAATGGGAAAGTATTAGATGCATAAAGACTTCCACATGCATCTTGGTCCTAGTGACAGAATAGGTTAGACTTTTGATAAATATCTGGTGTTTGATGAGCATTGACCAAGCAGGGCCTGAGAACTAAAAGAGGACACTTAGTGGCCTGAACAGAAATAAGCTAGTTGGTCCATTTGGATCTACCTTCAAGGCCACAAAGAACACTGGAGTAGGACCTGTGGTTCCCACTTACCCCTCTATCCTCTGTGAGCCTCACCAACAAGGACAAGAGGAAATAGGTGCACATAGTATGAAGTTTGGAAAGAGACAAATGCAAGAGTATGTTATCAAGAGGAATGTACGTTTTTATTCATGCCCTGAGTCCTCCAGTTTAAACATATTGGAATTTCTTTAAGTGGTTTTGAAGAGATGGGATCAACTTCTCTTTTTTGTGGTTGACCAAGTCCAACTAGTACCTAAGGACTTAGTTGAAACTGGCTAGCTTGTTCTTGTTCCAGACACTAAATCAGTCACTCAAATATTTACTTTGCCTCTATAATGTGCCTGGTAGAATGCTAAGTATTTGATGGTTACCAAAGAAAAGTGCAGTGGCGATAAGTTAACGAGACGGGTTTTATTGTAAAACAGGCCACTTTCATAATATTTAGTCCAGATGACCTTGCAGTCTTCTTAGAAGGTTGTGCACTTATTTCTGAGATGTAGCTGGTAAGGACTGCCATCCTCCATTGAATATCTTCAGGCCCCAGGTGAAGTCTCCTATGAAAACTGACTCTTGTTACCATCATACCATCTCCTTTTCTGGTATGATTGCCATCTAGCAGATTTGTTGGCATTGTTTACTGGAGTTGACTTTCAATACTTTTTGTCCATTCTCAGAAATCAAATATATCTCAAAGGAGGAAGAGTAGCCACACCCACTGATATTTAGAAAAAATGTGCTATAGCCTCTGAAGTCAAATTCCAAGTATATTTTCAAACTCTTTGGCAGATTATATTTTCTAAAAATAATACTACTCATCCTGCATTCTTTTCAAGAAACTTGCTGTTCACTTATCATGAGGTAGAGTCTAATTCATCTCCCCTTGAAACTGGGGGGCTCCTGACTCCCTTGTAACCAATAGAATGCAGTAGAAGTGATGTTGTCTGACTCCAGTGGCAAGATCATGAAGCAGTTCAGCTCTGTCATGGGAACTAAACACCCTCACTGGGGCCCTGAGATACCACGCAAGCTCTAGGACTGCTCTGAAGCCGCCATGTTGTGAGGAAGACCAAACGACTCCACATGTAGAAACCACGTGGCTATGAAGAGTGAGAGATTCCCAGTCAGCCCCCAGCTGCACCAGCCCTCTCCTCTCCTAGCTGTAGCCACTGACTGCAACTGCACAAAAGACCCAGAACCATTTAATCAAGCCCTTCCCAATGTTCTGTCCTACAGAAACTGTGAGAGATAATAAAACGATCATTGTTTTAAGCATGGCCAGTGGTATGCTGATAGATTTTTATTTACTACACGGCTCTCTAGGAAAAAAGAAGGCAACCCTGATGTGTAGCGTCTGCCTGTTTCCATAGTCGATTTTAATAGCATTGCGTTAGCGCTTTTCTCATCATTTTGCAATAAAATTTCACATAAAAATAAGATTAATTCTTTTTGTAATTCTCACAAACATCTTCCTGGTGTTACTGATATCTAGAACTTTTAACATTTCTGTGGTCACATCCAATAATCTTTTACTCTTTAATCTATCTCTAACCTTCTAAAATATCAACAAAGTCCTTCTCTCTCAAGACTGGAAGTTTACCTGTCTTCTATTTTTATGTTATTTTTGCACAAAACTGTTAAATGTATGTAGAATTTATTTTGGTATAAGGGGAGAGTGAGGGAATATTTTTAATTTTTCCACAATTGGTCCTGAAATGATTGATTAACTAACTGCCCCTTCCTCGCGCATCTCTGCCACATACTAATTTTTATCTCTGTTATCTCTCCTGGGGCCTATGTTTGAGACATTCTGTTGTAGTGATCTATCATGTTCATGGTTTAGTTTGGCTATTGAAGTTTTATAATACCTTTTTTCCTTCTTTTGCCCTAATGATATAATACTTTTAATGTATTATACTTCTTTCTCAAAATATTGTGAGCTGAATCAAGCTTTTAATACCAAATCTTTCTTCAAAGGAACATTCCAGGCTACTACAGGTCTGGTCTCTAAAACTGTTGTTGACCTGAGCAGGTAGCATTGTCTTACAATGTAGTCAAGTTTATGACTTTCCTTCAGGAATTTTTGGGTTTTTTCCTTGCTCATGTTGGCCTTTTGCTTTGGAATGGAGAAGCAAGCCATGGGAGAACCTAGCAGTGGCTTGCTGGGCCACCTTGGCAGGAAATTTAATTATGTGATCACCCTCTTTTCATTAAGGGAATCATTGGCCAGAAAGCAATACCATGCATTTAGCATTCCTTGTTAAACGAGAGTAGTGGCTGCTCTTTAAAGAATACTCAGCAAAGGGTGTGGCTCTATTTGTAACTTTATCACTGAATTGCCTTGCATGTGCTTCCTTCGTGCTCTGGAAGTCCACCACACAACACGAGGCTTCCAGCCCGGACACCCCTCCAGCTCTAACATGTACAACTAGTAGGCAGCCCCATCCCAATCTTGCAATGAAATCCTCAAACCCCACCTTTGTTTCCCTGAAACCAGCATTTGTCAGAACTCTTCCATCATGCTAAGTTCAGACATCTTTGCAATTTCCTGAGCACTACCACAAGGCTATTTCCTGAGCCTCCTTGCTCTGTGAACAGTCCTTTCAAGATCTCAGGGATAAAAGTGTCCCCAAAGCGTGAAACAGATAAAAAGCAATAGCTTTTACAAGAGAAGAAGAAAGTTGGGTTTTCTCCCCCTATTTTTCATTAGTTTAACTTCTGACCGATTTTTAAACATTTGTTACACTTTCCCTGGAAACTTAAAAGTTTAATTTGGAATGCAGACGCGGAGTGAAAATTCTGCTGAGTATATAATGAAAAAATATGTTGCTAATGAGTGGCACTGATTTAACAGGAAATAAGGAAGAAAAATACAAATTTTGGAAGAAAATAAGCAATTTCACAATGTTTCTACTTGTTCCAAATCCAACTTCACTGCTTCAAGGGTAGCTTGGAAATTTTTCTCATGAAAGTACAGTAAATATTCCTGAAGGCTATCTATTTTCTGGCCTGAAAGAAATGAGTAAAAATGACAAATTTCCTAGACCAAACTCTGGGAAATTTGTGTTGATTACACCTTTAATTTTAAACTTTTCATTCTTTCCTCTAGCAAAAAATATACCAAATCATGCAACAACACGGGACAAAGCAGCAAATGCCTGCTTCTTTAATTTAAAAAAAAAAAATCATTTAAGTCTTTGCGGTTGCATTGTTTGTGTGTGAATGTGTATGTATTTGAGACACATTTTGAGATAGTTCAGGGAGATATCACAAAAAAATGTCCTTCCTCCCCATTAGAATTTCTGATTTTACACCATTAATTGGCATTTTCAAAACACCAAGCGCCCAGTTTGAAGTCTACAAATAAAACAGAAGCCCAGATGTTGCGTTTACACTTGCATGCATTTAACACTTCATAAGCAGTTCATTAAACTGATAACACTTTAAACAGTAACACTGGTTCTTTCAGAGTCCCTCAGCTTGTAATTGTCCTGAGGCGCCAAATGAACCCTTCCTAGGCTGGGAACCACAGGAATTTACATTCTTGACGTGTGTCTCTTAATTATCGAAGCTCTGGTCTGGGCTGACTCAGAGAGGGCCGGCTTGGGCCTGCACGCCCCAGTGAC
>VBSM01003143.1:1272227-1384159 GCA_008086735.1 Cheirogaleus medius
CCATTTTCAAAAATATTATAACAGACGCATCTAGAACAAAAGCTGTTGAGCTCAACATTATTGGTCCTCTCCAAGTTTCCTGTTGTACACCGTGTCTGTCCCTTTGCTCATTAGTGGAAGGCAAACGTCGTGAAAACCTGTGGAAGATTTGCCTAAGACTTTTGCTTTTTTCTGGTGACCTGGGAGGAGTGTGCCTTGCCTGACAGCCACAGCAGGGCACGGGGCGGCCTGCAGGCCACGAGGATGGGACAACAGGGCCTCTGGAATCCTACCTCTTTGTTTAGGAAGTGGCCAAAATGTTTTTACACTTAATCTTAGCCATAAGGCCGAAAAGCGATCCAAAGGGTTTTTTTGTTGTTTGTTTTGTTGTTATGTTTCTCTGGGTTTAAAAGTGGTGACTGAGAGACTGAGAACCTACATGGAGCGTTCAGTAGGCATGGGGGTTGAGGAAGCCTGCAAGGTTGCACTCTAACAATAAATGCACACCAGAAACAGAGCGAACCTCGCGCGGACTAACGCCCAGTTCTGAATCATCTAATTCCTGATCGTGTGTAGGTAACCCGAGACTGCTGACTCACTTATCTTAGCTGCCTGCAAAAGGCAAAAGCCAATCCTCTCTGGAGGAAGACAACATCATCCACAGTCTCAAATTATATCTAATTTTATTAATATGTCGAATATATGACAATCAAAAATTGTCACGCATACTCAAGGGAGTATCAACAAAACTGACAACTGACGTAGAAGCTGCAGACGCTGGGAGGCAATGGAGTAGCTTCAAAGTGTTGAAAGAAAGCAATTCTCAACCCAGACTCGCCAGTGAAAACGCCTTTGAAATATGGGGTTGAGTGACGATTGTTTAAGCTGGGTGATGGGTATGTAGATGTTTATTATAATCCATTATTTCCTCTACTTTCGTGTGCTTGAAATCTTCCATCAAAGACATGAAATAAAATAGACAGTTAAGACAGCAAAAGCGGAGAGAATTCATTACCAGTAGACATGTGCCAAAGAAAATACTGGAAAGGATTCTTCAGGCAGAGGGAAATGATCCGAGATGGCAGCTTGGCAAAGCAGGAAGGACTAAGGAGCAGTAATCGCGAGCAGGTCCAAATGGGTATTGACTGCATAGAATGATAATTATTGTCTTTAGGGTTTTGAAATATAGAGAGGATTAAAATACACAATAACAATTGCACATGGGCCAGGAGAGGGATAAATGGAATTAGAACATTCTAAGGTCCTTTCACTGTCTGGAAACTGGTGAAAGTACAAACTTATATTAGACTTTAATAATAAGTCAAACAAATGATGTAATCTTCCAGATCGTCACTAAATGAATAGGAAAGAGTGTATAAGTGACAAGACGATAGAGTGGGAAATGGAATAACAAGAAACATTAATTCAAAAGAAGAGAGGAGGGGAAAAGAAGAAGGGGAGAAGAATTGGAAGATGGGAGAAATAATAAGACGGTAGGTTTAAACTGAACCACATGAGCAATACCATTACATGTAAGTGGTCTAGTGCTCCCAGTGGGAGACAGAGTGAGCAACAACAAAGCAAAAACAAAACCCAACTGCTTGGCACTTAGAAGGGACCTTATATTAAGGATAAGGAAGTCTAAACGTAAAACAATATAAGCACAAGAGAAAAGAAAATTAGTGTAGTTGTGCAAATATCAAACAAAGTAGGCATTAAGGCAAGAAGCAAAGAGTGACATATAGATCCGATGGGCTTGTCCCAAAGTAGCCACACCCTCTAGTAGAAACACGGTCTCTGAGCGTTCTGGACCCTGATGCATCAACTCAGGGAACCTGCAAGTGCCGGGCGCTGCAGAAAATACTGGAGAGACTGTGGTGGGCAAGACCAGGCCAGGACCCACAGCCCCGTGGGGAGACAGGCTGGTGACTGGTACGCAGAGGCAGTGGTCAAGGGTAGGTGGCAGCTTGACCGGACCCAAGGAGGCCTCGGTGGCTGGCGAAGCATTGTTTCTGGGTGGTCTTGTTATTCCATTACCCTCTCTATCATCGTGTCACTTATAGATTCTTTTCTATTCATTTAGTGATTATCTAAGCAGGCGTCCTCAAACTACGGCCCGCCGAGGACATGTATCCGGCCCGCCGGGTGTTTTTGCCGCCGCTGCCTGTCCTGCTTAGCAGCTGACTCATCCCGGGCCCACAGTGCGCACGTGTGGAATGTGCGCCGCACTCTCCAACGACCCTCCAACGGTCTGAGGGACAGTGAACTGGCCCCCTGTTTAAAAAGTTTGAGGACCCCTGATCTAGAGGATCACATCATTTGTTCTTGACTTAGTATTAACGTCTACTATAAATATCTATATATTTCTACTGGTTCTGTCTCTCTGGAGAACGCTAATGCAATCATCATGTAGAGTAACAGGTCTTGCAGGGTAAGCTGACGGGGTTGGGGTGGGGGGAGGTCAGAGGTGGATACCTGATCCAGGTTGGAAGAGACCTTGTGGGGCATTAGGTGGGTGTGGGCACGAAGCCTCAAGCATGAGTAGATGACCGCCAGGCAGGTGAGGCAGGCCAGGTGTCTCTGCAGGAGCAACGCCGTGATGGTGCTGCAGGTTCAGAAGCACAGGGATTCAGGTGAATCGCATCATGGGGGTGCAAACAGCAGGTGCTGAGCAGGGCAGGTGGCCTGATTCTGAGTGTGGGGCCTTTTATGCCATTCAAAAGTACAGTCAAGCCTTGGGGCACAGACTTAGAGGAGAGTTCTGGGCCAGGAAGCTGCAAAGTTACACAGATTTACAGGAAAGATGGGAAGGGCAGGGTAACTTTCCTAAAACTTAGAAGAGAAGGAAAAGAAGGGCCTCTTCATTGCTGAAATTCATAAAAGCACAGTCAGACAGGAGCAGGCAGAACACAGAGGAAAACATATAACCTGTGATCAGTAGATTTGAGAATATCCAAATACCATATCCTTTGCTTGGAGGAGCACAACCTGTATATGGCATATTAAAGGCCCTGAGAAGTTCTGCAGTAAAGACAGTCATTTAATTATATTTATTTTGGCAGTTCCCAAACTTATTTGACTATGATGCTTTATAAAAATATTTATTAACATTTCATAGAACATTACAGTTCCAAGAAAAGCAGATAGGAATATATTGGCAAAAGGTATTCTTGGCTCCAGAAACTTGGAAGCTTGGAAAGCTAAAACCACAGAGAAGCCCTGGCTCTAGAATCTTCCCCAAGCCACTCTCGTGGGTCTGGATGGCTATGGCCGCCTGGCTGGGCTTCCCTGGGCTTGGGTACTGCAGGTGCTCACGGTTCTCTCTGATCCGCAGCAGAAAGCAATGCTGCACAGCCCCGGAGCGCTGCTGCAACGGTGTGGAAAAGGCAGGGGCCTGTGGCACGAATCTGGGTAAAGGTGGAAGTTCTGGGTCCGAGGTACAATTGAAAGCCATTCTTTTTAAAAAGAAGGTCCTTCCTTGAGAAAGCAGACTCCAGTTAACAAGCGCAAGCTAAAGGCCTCTCCCAGCCACCCTCAGCCAGAGGGGGAGCGGGGTTAGAATTCTCACTGTTGTGGGCAAAGAGCATTATCCCTACAATTTAAGGTCCCTGAAGAATGCCGGGGCCTGGTTTTCGGCCAGTGGGGATGTATTTGTTTCCTAGATCTGCCATAACAATTGCCACCGGGGGCTTAAAACAATAGACATTTATTCTCACCGTTCTAGAGGCTGCACGTCTAAAATCAGCCTTGGCAGGGCCGCGCTCGCTCCCAAGGTTTTGGAGGACGACCCTCCCTGCCGCTTGGCTTCCGCAGGTGGCCACGGTCCTCGGTGCTTCCTGGCTCGTGGCCACACAACTGCCATCTCTGCCTCCATCGCCGTGTGTCCTTCCTCCCTCTGTGTGTCCGTGTCCTCTCGTCTTGTAAAGGTACCAGTTGTTGGATTTAGAGTCCACCCTACATCCAAGAGGATTTCATCTCAAGATCTTTAACTATTTACATCTGCAAAGACCCTATTTCCAAATAAGGTGACATTCTGATGTTCTAGGTGGAGGAGAATTTTGAGGGGACGCAATTCAGTCCGCTACAGGAGAGTCGGGAATTCCACCAGCAGGTTCCAGCGGGTGTCCTCGTGTCCTGCCCCTGGCCCCGGCCGGCGTGCGTGTCGGTGGCTATGGAGAGACAGTTGTGGGAAGGTCCGTCCAAGAGCTCAGAGGCTGGGCTGCCCGTGTAGCCCTGAGACTCACTGAGTGTCACGATGACTCTGTGAAAAGCCACTAGCCTCTCACCTCCCAAACGCAGCCTTTCCATTCCTGTTCTCACTATGGTACAAGACTCAAGTTGCCCCAACTGCTCATAGCTTGGGGCCCACAAACTCTAACATAAGGGGCAGTCTGGTGACCAAGGGGAGAAGGCAGCATTTGCGTGGCACACTTAGGCCATACGGAGAGGTTTCCCAGGACGCCATTCCATGGCACTGTTCTCCCAGGGCTGCAGCAAGCAGGGCCTCATGGTGTTCTCAGTTGGGAGCTGGCTCTTGAACTTACAGATCAGCCTTTGCCCTTTTCTGGCCGCAGGGAAGCGAGCTCAGGCCACTCTGCACCAGTCGGACGCACTTAACGTTTAATATTCTAACAGCCTCAAGTGGTTAGAGGCAGCTCAAGTGCACCAGGGGCCCCACCGGAAGCAGCTAGAGAGCAGGCGGGACAGGGGATGGGAAGGATATTGACCAGGTGAAAGTGGATCAGGGATGGAAAACGTCGGGGTGACCGTGGTGGGGCTGTGCTGGTGAGGGGGTGCCCTGCTGGAGTCCCCAGCCTCAGCCTCTCATGGAGCGAAGCTTCCGTCTACTCCCCCTTTGCCACGGCCTGAACCCCCTAATCCTCACAGCTACGGGGTGGGCAGGATCACCCCATTTCACAGAAGAGAAAACTAAGGCTCGGAGAGGTTGAGAAAACCAGGGTGACCAACCGTCCTGCATCGCCCCAAAAGGAGGAGTTTCCTGGGACACTGGACTTTCGACTGGGACAGTCCCGGTTAAGCTGGGACTGCTTAAGCAGCAAACCTGGGATGCAAAACACAGCCCTGCCTAACTCTGCTGTCCCAGCTACTTGCGCTCTACCCAGCTCTCCAGAGGAGGGAGAGTTTAGAAAGATCTGATCCCAGCCGGCTGGACCCCTGAGCTCTCTCCATGTTGGGAGAAGCTGAGCTCAGTCAGCAGATGAGACAGAGGAGGAGGCTGGGAAACCAGCAGGGGCCGGAATTAAAGGCTTGTCTTCTTAGTCCTGCCCTGTTGAAAAGAACGCAGTTTTCAAAACAGTCTTTACGCTTTTTTGCACGGTGGAGTTTGGACGTTCCAGGTAGATTTGTTTGCAAAACTGGACCGAGTTATACCGTCTTGGTTTGGAGTGCTCTCCTTTCATACGAAAACAACTGAAGAAAGCCACTGCTTTCTCTTCTGTCCTTAATTTTCTTTTAAACGAATAGCAGATGCTTTAGGGGAATTGAAACAGAACCTGCCGGCTGAAAAACCAAAACACCGGTCTGCAGCTTCTGCGCCGTTCCTCAGTGGAGGGCTTCAGAACCGATATTCCTTTCCCGCTACCTCGCAGGTGGCTCTGTTTTCAATTACGAGGCTCACAAAGGATGACGCTCACTCCCGACAATGGCACCAGGGCCCGTTCTTCACAAGGACAGGGCCACGGCGGCCGCTAGTCATTCAAACCCTGTCTCAGAGGTCTCATGTTCAGGGCCAGCTTCCACTGTTTGGTCTACTCAGGAATCTCGGTGGGTTTGAACTCAACAAATAAACTAAATAAACCTCCAACCACCCGAAGGCAGAAGCATTATGGGGCATAAGATTTCGTAAGTGGTCAGAATGCTTCCTGTACCTGCAGGGGGATGAACCTTCGAGAAGGCTCCCGAGAGGATACTCCCTTTGCTGGTACTTCCCAAGTAGCCCAGCCCTGCCCTCCTCATCTCCTCCAACTCCCTTTCCTTCCCAGCGACTGGGCAGCTGGCCACTCCCAGGCGAGGCTGCCGGGGGGTCCTGCTGGGCATGAAAAGGTCCTGGGTAGAAGCCTCTTGGGGACCGGAAGTGCCTCCCAGTCTGCAGGGCTGTATCCAGCAACAGGCCCCGGAGGCTCTGCCCCGGCCCTCGACAGACGCGAGAATGGCTGAAATCTCGGGGGAGATCAATTTGGCTCAAAAACTTATTGAAAAATTGGTGCCTTTATTTTCCTTTGTCTTTTTGCTCTTTTAAGGCCACAGCTATGTCCTTGAACTTGTGAGCCAGTTCTGCTTCTGGAGTCGGTCAGAGACTCCATAATTCACCTTGTGGACAGACTCTCGTTGTTTCTGGATAACTTGGTCCTGGGGAATTCTGCCAGGACCCTATTCCTTCACCAGGCCCTGAGGCTTGGGAGCAGAGGGTGGGAAAAGTTAGGAGACGCCCCTGCAGCACTGGTGGCCACATGGCTTTCCATAGGAGAGGAGGAAGGTGATGAGCTACACAAGCCTTCCTTGTGGGGTCCAGAGTTTCTGGAAGAGTCTTGGTGAGAGGAATTGAGTCCAGGGGGCCACAACCAAAAGGGAAGGTAGTTTGGAGGGACGTGGGCTTTGGGCACAAGAACTGACTGTGGGCGGAGCAGAGCCCAGTGTCTGGATCTTTCCCTGGCTGTGTCCTCCGGGTGCTGTCACTGTGCCTTGGGAGACGGCTGCCTGGTGCGAGTCCAAAGGGCTGGGAGTGAGGAGTCCTGGCGCCTGTGCTCAGGCTGTTCACAGACCCCTACGTGCTGGGTGGAGAATCCACAAAAACACTGAGCTGGCGGGCGCCCAGGGAACCGCAATTTAGAAAAGAACAGCATCAAACAATTGTATAGCATCCCGTGCAAACACTGCGGTAAGAGCTTTACGTCACTCAGCCATCCTACAGGATAAGTGCAATGCATGATCCCTCATTTTGCAGGTGAGTAAACTAAGGCACTGAGAGATGTACCATGTTGCCCACTTGAACACAGCTCATACATGGTGGAGCTGGGATTCTAACCCCGGAGGTCTCATTCAGAGTCTAGACTTTCAGCCACGACAACAGACAGCTCCTGTGATGTTGGGGATCTCTGCAGTCACCTTGTTACAGAAAGAACATCCTGGTGAAGGAAGCTAGGAGTAACACAGGGGACAGCCTAGGAGGTAGTGAGCACCCCATCACAGGAGGTGTGTAAGCAGAGACTGGATGCCACTTGAAAGGGACCATGGCAAGGCTGAGTCCTTGCACCCTGGGACTCCTAAGAAACAAAACAGAAGGAAACCTGAGGTGATGTGAATTATTCAGAAGACTGAAAAGGCTCAGGAAATCTTATGAGTGTGTTTCTGTTCTCGGGGTTGCTTTTGTTTTGTTTTGTTTGGATTTGGCTTAAGTGTTTTTGGTTTTGTTTTTGTTTTCTTCCCCATGAAACTCCTAGGCTTAGAAAAAGTTGTTTGATGATCTAAATCTCAGCTTCGTATAGAGAAAAGATTTAGTTTCTCTCTGGGAAAAAAACCATTAAATCCTTTTCCATCAACGAAGGTCAGATCAGTTCAAAGAGAGCCCTGAGGCTGTGTTCTGGAAAGAAGATATCTGTCTCCAATGGCAAGCCTCCTGCAAGGCTTAGACCCTGGATCACCCCTTGTGCTGCAGTGCTGGGACTTCCAGAAATCCTGTTGAGAGTGTGGCACCATTGCTCCGTCCCCTGCATAGAATGGCATCCTATACTATACCCAGAAAGTCTCTGGGCATCTCAGGTAACTGTGCCCACTCCAAACCCAGCATGAATTCCATGGGGTGTTAATAGACAGCAGTAAGTAAAGGGAGGAGGGAGAAAGCACAGAGGGAGAAGGAAATTCCTCATCAGAGGGACTTAGCTAGTGTTGGTTCAAACACAGTTAAGCAGGTTTCTATATTGCAGGACTTCTCAGAGCCTTTAAAAGTGTTGCTGTACACTGTGAATTCCCAAGAGGAGGCATTAGAACGTCTCATTTTCCCAACTCATGTGGTCTCCACCCTCTTTGTTTTTTCTGAGGAATGTCTTGTGGGACTAGTGTTTCTTAGCATTCCCTTTTGAAAAGGGAATGCTATTTCCCTTATTTTAGCCTTAAACTGTCACCTCTCTGGATTATAACCTTTCCTCTCCACAAAAATTTAATTTATTTCCACCAATATTTACTGAGCACCTGCTGTGAGTCTGCAGAGACTGAGCAGGATGCTGGGGAAATCTCAGAAAGGGTCATTCTCCCACTGGTTTTCTGAGCTCCACTCAGACAAGAGGTGGAATTTTCACACCAATAATGAGAGCCAAGATGGTTTGTGCCAAGCTATGTGCTAAGAGCTTCACAACTCAACAAGGGAAGCACTCTCATTAAGCTCATTTTACAGATGAGGAAACTGAGGCACAGGGACATTGATGTGTCAGGGCTCACAAACTGGCAGATGGCAGAGCTGGGAATTAGCCCTGGGGGTCTGGCTCCAGGCCCGTGCAGGACTGCCGTGGGGGACACTGAGCAGGTGGAGCGAGCAGACCAGGTGGTGGGACAGGACTGAGTCGCGCCCCGCCCCCCCCCCGTTCTGCCCTGCCCCACAAGCACGCACGCTGCAGGATGGGAACGCTGGCTTTGCAGGATAGGGGGTGCCTCTGGGTTTCATACCCGTCTGCAGATTTCAGAAAGGAAAACACGGAACAATGACACATCTTTTTTTTTTCCTTGAAACTACTTTTTTCTGTATTCATTAACTACAATATGAGATGTGGTTAGACTAACTAAACACTCCAGTTATTAAGTTTTCTGAGAATTGCACTTACATGAAACACCAAGTGTATTTTCTAAAGGAAATGAAATATGATGAGACAAACGGGTGGAAGAAGTAGTCCTGTTACTTGTGCCAGGGGAAAAAAATGGAAACTTTCAAAATGAGATTACCCAACACCTGTCGGGAACTTTTCTAGAACATTCTCCAGAAAGTTGCAGGGGGCACCTGTCTGGGCAAAGTCTGGTGCCTTAGGGTTGAGGATTCCGGATCTAAAGCATCCCTCTGGCGCTTTGTGAATAGACAGTCTGACCTGCAGTGGGGCAGGGGGAAGGACGGGCATGAGCCTACTGAGTCCCCACCTCCTGGACCCGAACTTCCCTCCAGCGTGGTTTGCTGGGCCCCACCAGAGTGGTCTGACCTCACAGCACAGCAGCAGAGCAGGTGAGAAGCATCTGCCCTCTCCTTCCAGCCCTTCTGTCCTTGCTTGGGCCAACCATGCCGCCCTGAGGACGTGGCTCCCCTGCCACCTGGAGCAGCTGATGGAGTCACTGCCCTGTCCTTGGGTCAGCTGAGCACAGGCAGGACCGAGCCCCCCGCTGGGCGCTCCAGAAGGCATCCAAGCAGCTGGCCCCTCCGCCCCGTCCACGTAGTCCTGGAGGGCCAGTGCCAACATTCCAGAACAAAGGAACCAGCTACTAGCTCCTGGCTCTGGGGCTGTGTTCATGACCACAGTGCTTCCTGTGTGGGCTGCCTGTCTGGACACCTGTCCTAATGCTGTCCCTCTGTCAGGGCCAGGCTAAGATGCCTCCTCCTCCAGGATGCTGCCGGGGGGTCCCCTGCTCTCTTTCTTTCCTTGCTGCATGACTTTGCTGGGACTGCTTTTTTCTGTGTCCTGAGCACCCGGAGCCTGTCCCTGTGGTGTGAGGGGAGTGTGTATCCATGGGTCCTGCTCCCTTCCTCCTTGGTCAGGAGTGGCTTTCCCATTCTGGCCAGGGTTGCTCCAGGCCTCTCTGCCCCTTCCCACCCCGATGGCCTCAGCAAGCAGAAGGGAAGGGAAACAGAACAGCCCGGCGTGGCCCTTGGAGGTGTGACCTAGCTACTGCTTTCCCTCGAAGGCCCTGGAAGGCCGGGACTGTCCCTTACTGCTTCTGCCCTCAGAAAGCACAGTCAACCATGAGGGACGGGCAGACATCAGATGTAACCTGAAGGTGGCCAGGCCTTTTCTGTCCCCACCACTGGGAAGTCACTGAGGGAGGGGCTGGGAGTGGGAAAGACCAGGCCCCAGAAGGCTCCATGCACGTTCCCTGCCATGCTGGCCGCTCACTCGGCCTGGAGAGCCCCCCTCGCTCAGCTCACATGGGCCCCAATGCAGCACACTGTCTCCTGCCTGCTCGACTCTGCCCACAAGGTTCTCCTCTCTGGTGCCCACCTTGGGCCTGCCCCTGCCGCAGGGCTGCACCCGGCTCTCCCTTCACTCATCTGCAAGTGTCCCCACTCAGTGTCCACCCCTCTTCTAGTGTACCCTGAGCCCTGGCTGGGTGGCTCCACTGCCTGCCTGGTGCCTCCCATGGGGGAGATGAGTCCCTTGAGGAGGGGGTGGCCCAATAAGTACTTGGAGCTTGGAGGTTCCCACAGATGGGAATGGGGCTGGGGTCAGGAGGGACTAGCCTCGGGCAGGAGGACGCTGTGTGTGTGGGATTCCCAGGCCAGGGACCGCGGGAGCAGGCAGAGCCTGTTCTTAGTGATGCTTCAAGGAGAAAAGGTGATCGTCTGACTCCAGATTAAGTTCCTTCTGCTCAAAACAAGCTCTCTGCAATCACGGTGGATAACTTTAGAGGTTTTAGGAGCCGATCCTGCCTTTCCTTTTTCCCCCGTCTCGTCCCCAGGCCCCACCATTCTAACCCCAGCTCCTGCTTGTCTGCCTCTCAGGCAAGACTCCCGTTCGGGAATGAAACCTGACAGTGAGACGGTGTCATCCCCTTCCCGGGAGCAGCTGCGTTGGCGGGAGGATGGCACATGTTCCTAATAACTGCCAAGGTGTGGCATGTCCTTTCCAGACAAGCCCTTGCAGCTGTCTTTATGGTGATGGAGGGAGACCAGACCATCACCATCTTACAGATGAGGCTCCACTTGGCCACGGTTGTCAGGAAGCGCAGCCCCAAGCGCCCCTCCTTCCACCCTGGTCCTCAGTTTTGAGAAACATTCCTGAGCAGGCTTGCCAGGGACAAAAGCGAAAGCCCAGGCTTGGCTGCCAGTTCCCGAGGCTCTCTGAAAGGTGCGATGGTACTTCCAAAGCTCAAGCTCAGATCAGACCCTTAACATCATTTGAACTTACGTGAGCGTCCAGTGGACAGTCTAAGACACGACCCACTGGGACAGCTTTCTAGCTGCTTAACGGAACGAGGTGCATTTTCCTTGGCCCACTCTTGGCAAAGATCAGCAACTTCAGACCAGCTAGGGGCTGTCCTTCAATTAAATTCCTGAACACTGGGACATAAAAGTTTGAAGGACTAAATTTTGTCATTGGACGGGTGGTTCTTGAGAAAAAGATCTGTGTCATTCCCCCCGCCCCAACCCCCAATCTGCCCTGAGAAATCTTTTGTGTCTCAGGCTTCCCTCCCTGCCTTCCACAACGTACCTGTGCAAACTTAGGGTTTGCCAATTTCCTCCTTGACTTTTTTCCATTTGAGTATATTGCAGACTTGTCCCCTCTTCACTCCTGATTGTTGTTGCATGTCCTGGGTCAGCTCTGTGGGATCATTTGAAGGCCCAGTCACCAGACACTGCAGGGGACCTGCCCCAGGATTCTCTTCCCCGGTGGGATGCACACGAATCCCCGCACCCTACAAATGCACTTGGGCAACAGGAGTGCACACCACTGGTTTAGGACTTAACTATTCTTCATCCTCTAGCCCACCTGAAGCATTTGGGCTTAGAAATGATGACAGAATGTCAAAAGATTGGAACAGATCTCATAGCATCGTGTACAGAAGTATCTGAAGTAAGATTGAGATTTGCTTAAAAATGTTTTGACAGTGAAACAGCTCTTGTGTTTAAATTTTTCTATTAACTCTTGATGACTTTTACCGCAGAATTACCAAGAATAAGACTAAGGTCAGCCTGGCGGATATACCCTATAGTTTCCAAGACCCACCCGCACGGGAACTTGGGCATGTGAGGAAGCCAGGTGGGATGAAACTTGTAACAACATCTTTCTAAGGAGGCAGGTTCTAGCGCACCTGGTGGTAGAAAAATCACAAAGGACCTCACAGCAATCTGTAACCACCAGGGCCGTTGGGCAGCTGAGATTTCATTACAGGAAGCATTTCAGCCCTAGAGCAGGAGTTAGCAAACTTTTTCTGTAAAGGGCCAGACAGGAAGAATTTTAGGCTTTTCGGGCCACATGATGTCTGTCCTAACTTCTCAACCCTGCTATGGAAAGCAGACAATGAATGGGGGGGGCATGGTTGTGTTCTGGTAAAATTTTATTTACATAAACAGGCAGGGATCCAGGCTGCAGAGCGTAGCTGGCTGACCCTAAACCGGAAGCATCACCCACTAGGCACAGTGACAGCAGAGACCCCTTCTCACGCGCCTTTCCTCCCCTGCCTCCACGTCAGCCACCTTGCTTCAGTTTTTAAACTCCCCTAGCTGCAAAGAAGAGCTCACCGCTCCAGCTGCATTTTCTGGGCAATGACTGGACAAGAAGTTTGTAGAGATCTGCTCTGATATTTACTTTGAAAGAACAGAATGTCCTGCCACCAGCTCCAAAGCAGTGGGAAGACACAGAGCAAGGCTTTGGAGAGGCATGCCACCTTTGGTAGAACAATTCATCAGTGAAAGCGTAGGGAAAAGGTAACAGCGAGTGACAGGCAGGAAATGGCTCCGACAAGCCCAGCCAAGAGGAAACACCTAGCACTGGGCCCTCCTCCTGAGAACTCGCTCCTCCTGACCGTGTCCCACTCCCCACCCAGGCCCTGAGTAGCTGCTCCTGGGGGCTGGCACAGGAGGGGCTGCTGCCCTGAAGTCATTCTCGGCCTCATTCCTGATCCCAGCTGCTTGTTTCACCCACTGAAGCCGTCTTGCTAATACATCGATAGCAATGTTTTTAAAGATCCTTCATGAAAAGATCCGCTGACATTCAGAAAGGCTGAATGTGAAAAATGATTCATACTTGTTCAGCTCATTCCTAATGCTTAATAGAGGTGGCACAGCAGTTTCAGCTCTGTGCCCATACCACCACCAGGGCGGGGGATCACGTGTCCTGTTTAGAAAGGGACTCGCAGCTTTATCTTGACACAGGCTTGGTCTCTGTCTTGCTGTGAGGAGTACCAACAGCTACACCAGCCAGCTGCCTGACACGGATCCAGGCTCGCGCCGTGTCTGCCGCCCGGGTTCCAGATTATGCCGAGTCTCTCTCCCTTCCCACAGTCAGGCAATGCCTCCTTACCTATTCGATGGCCTCAAACTCAAAGAATATTCATTTTTCAAAATGCACTACTTTGGAATAAAATTTCTTCTTTCTCCTCTGCTTACTAAGTTCAGCATAGTTGATGGTGGTTATGAACTGAATGTTTGTGTCCCCCCAAAATCCTATGTTGAAGCCTTACCCCGCAATGTGATGGTTTTGGAGGTCTGGCCTTCAGGAACAAGTCTGTCAGCACTTGATCTTGGACTTCCAGCCTCCAGCACTGTGAGAAAAAAACGTCTGTTAAGCTACCCACTCTATGCTATTTGGTTATAGCAGTCCAAGCTAAGACAATGGGTGAATAAATAAAATATATCTGGACAATCTGTGTTTGCTCATGGCCTTTAGAAAGTCTAACGTAACCTTCCCAGGCAAAGAAAGGGCAAGTAAAGTTAGCCAGGCACAGGACTAATTATGGATCCTGGATTTTTTCTAGAACTGTTAGCCAAGGCCCTGACCTAGGAACAGCATTTCTAGGACATTCATCTCCATGAGCTCAGTTCCTTGGCAGAGGAGATCAGACTGTTTAGTTTCTAAGGGTAGAAAGAGGCTATGATTCTCTCTAAAAGTCCTGCCTCCTGGCAGGTGTCAGGCTATGCGTCACCTACAGGCCCAGGAGGGGAAAGATGGGGATGCTCTTTCCCTCGCCTCTAAGAGCCCTGCTCGAGCCAAGTTAGAGTCCTGCTCGAGCCAAGTTCCCACTCAGGAACTCAGAGGTGGACTGGCCCAGGGTGCGGGAGTCAGTCCTGCTCTGTGCTGCGCCACGGAATTCTCTGTGCAGGTTTCTCTGGACCCGGAAGGAGCCGGACTGCGGAGGATGGGCAGCCGGGTAACCTCAGGGGCCTGCACATCACCTGACCTCACGCACGGTGACGCAGAGAACACAGGCCTGGATGGGATTTTCTTTTTATTCATCATTTTTGTAAGTTATAGACATTTAAATTCTCAGCAATAATTTATAATGGTTACATCTTATATATTTCAACTATTAGAAGAACACAAAGAGAAAATTAGAGTACAAAGACAGACTTCAAAAATGAGGTTACTGTTCTGCAACACAGGAGTTAAAATTCAAAATACCAAAGAGCTCACCTACTGGAACTAAACGTGAAGCTTTGAACCTCCCTATGAGCTTATGAGCCTGAAATTACAACATTTAGAAACTGCCTAAAACCAAGGAAACAACAGTTCTGTGTTTTCATGGTAAGAAAACAAAAAATGCTTTGGTAAGCTATCTTTAATGTTTAAACACTTCTGCCCTGTTTGTATCTTGAAGGATTGTATATAAACACAGCACAGCACATATGTGAGAAGAGGTCTCACAAATTTCTTTTACTGTAGGTTTCTCAAACATGTTTAAATTTAGTCAATGAGAAAAGTGATTCAGTCTATTGAATTGTAAGTTCAAAAAAAAAATTAAAAGTAATTCCAGGGACTCTTAATGTTCTCTTTCCAAAAGTATAAAATGTTCTGCACTTTCACAATCTGAAACAGTCACATTTTCTCTGAGATCAATGCAGGACACAGAACTTGCTCCTAATGCGGATGCCTGTACACTGTTGTGCACGTCTAGCTTCAGAAAGGTGGTGAAACAGCTCACAAGGACCCTGTCTTCCTCATCAGTCTGGACTGTGATGGTGACCACAGCCAGACCAGCACCCCCATCCACCTGCCTCCGAGGTTGGAGTCCCTGGCAATATTGGCCTGTCACTCTTCGGTCGGTTCTTCCTTGGGGGAATCAAGCTCCTTCAACAAATCTTTGCCAGTTGCTCCAGCTTTCGAGGCAAAATGAACCGCTCCCTGTTTAAAACCGAGGTTCTTTAAACTTCGAGCATAATCTGCAAATATAGCAGCAATGAGTTTCTGTAAACCCCAGTTAAGGAAAAGAAGAGCAAAGGGGGCTGTGAGTGGGCTCCACACAGGCTCCCAGAGGCAGGGAAGAGGAGCAAGCTCTACCGGGCTGCTGGGAGGGACCTGGTGTTCAGAGGGCATGGCACAGGATGGGCGCAGACGCCTCTTCGCTGGGGGAGGGTGACTCCTGGCCAGCGGAGGCCATGTCTCAATCTGTAACAAACCACCCTTCACACCAGCCGGGCCCGAAGCAGCTGCGTCCAGAAGACCCAATCAGCATCCTCCCAGATTCTCCCAAGATCTACACTCAACTCAAGACTGGAAAGAGAAAGATGAGAGAAGAGAAATTTATGTGCACACCCTCATTCATCTGAAAGTCTGAGAAATTGGCAGTTTGGGAGCAGATATAGATATTCAAAATGTGTACGTCAAACCAGGGTCACTTTACCAGTGATTAGGGATATGATCTTTAGTAAGCTCAGGCTTTAGTTTAATTTTAATTAAATGTTTAAAAAATTTTAGTTTAGTTTTAAATTTTCTATTAAAAAAAAAAAACATACACAGAACCAAATACCTGCCGTGTGAAAAGTAGCCAAATGTAGTAATTCAAGAAAAAGTACACTGGGAAGAAGTACGGTTATGCAAACACAAGGCACTGGAGCTGTATCCCTAAGCTCAATCTTTTCAAAGAACATTTCATCAGCAAGATGGGTGGACCACAGTGGCTTGCCTACATGACACACCTCTTTGAAGTGCTGCATTTTGTTTGATATCAGTCAATATGGGTGACAGTGGGAGTCTTTCTATTTTAGTTATTCCAGTATGTACTTTCCAGATAAATATATAAAATTTATTCCATGGAGTGCCGTGTTTTGAAAGTTCCAGGCCTTTATTCTTTTCCTAAATTCTTCTTTTATCACCTTTCTAAGTTCAAACAAGACGTGGGATCCCTGCCCTTTACCGGCCTCCCTGCTCCCTCCACCCTTGACAGAGCTGGCGCCAGTGACACAGCCCCTACCTTCCGATTCCTACTCCTCCCACTTCTCCCTCTTTCCTGGCTTTGGGGAATCAGAACATGGATCTTTCTCAATATAATAAGTAAAATAAATAAAGTTCCTGCCCAGGCAGTACAACTAAGAGGAATTTCCAAACCCACGCATGCCATTTTCTTCCTCTTCACCATAAACAACTTTGCAAAGGATATCCGTGTCCTCAGTGACTTCAAATGCACCATACTTGAGACAGGCTTCCACAAACAAGGCTGCTCTATCGAAGTATCTCATGCTGCTTGACAGAACAAAGTAAGAGTTATGCTTCATGGTTATGGCATTTGTGGGTAGAACCATCTAATGGTATATTTCTCTATAACGACTTGTACACATTTTCCCTGGAAACCTGAGTATTGCAAAAGTTATACTAGCAGCTTTCTAAGCTCTGGTTTATTTAAAAAAAAAAAAAAAAAAAAAAGGTGAATGCTCATGTCCCTTACCACAAGCTTTTTAAAAATTAATACTTAAAAAAATTGTGAAATAGTTCAAGTACACAGAAATCTACAGAGCTTTCACAAGGATCCATGTACCCACTGTCCAGATTTAACAAATAATCATTTGTCATATTTGCCTCAACTTATCTCCCTGAGTTTCAAATAAATAAAGTATTCCATAATAAGTGATGGGTATTGACTCCTCTTCAAGATTTTCAGAGGGGACATCCCCAGCTCGCCGTGCTTTCTGTTACCCTTCCTCCTGCTCTCTGGGCTTCCTCTCAGTTGCTCTATTCAAAGCTGAATCATCTGCAATTCTCTGAAGACTTCTTTTATATTCTTTTTAAATAGGTACCTGTTAGGTTTGACCAGTATACTGTCAGGAAAATATCACAGCTCTTAAAGCAAATGAAAAATTAATGGATAGGAACAGTTCCTGTCTTTCTGCACATCGAGTACTACCATCCACCTGCTGGAGCCTCACGACAGCGTGAAGTGGTTAGTCCGGGGCAATCCTGAGCGGCACGGGGGCACGCTGAGTATACCTGTGCAGCGTCTCTGCCACGCTGTAAAAGCAGCCCAGAGAGAGAAGGACCAGGAGGGCCTTTGACTTCTGATTGACTTGTGGAGAACAAAGGTGGTCCACCCACCGCTTTAGGACATCAGTGCACTCTTCAGAATTTAAACGGACCTGAAAAAGATGCCCATGTTAAAAATAAAAACATTTTGCACTCTATAGAAAAAAATTATTCAGTCGAAGTGAGCTCTATTCCCATGAAGCAAATACTAGGCTTTGCTTGACTACCACACTGCCCTGAAACCATGAATAGCAGTGATAACGACCTGTGCCTGCCTGCAGGACCTAGGGGCCCCATGCCTGGGCTGTAGTCTGGACTCACACTCCCAGCAGGGGGAGGAGGCAGCTGCTTTCACTGAATTGCTACCCATGTGAGCTCCATTTTTCAATAAGAAATGCAATTTACACTCATAAAGCATAGAAAGAGGATGAGAGTTGTAAAAAAAATTTGCAAAGCAGGCTTTTTAGGCCAAAGAATGCCTCCAAGTCAGGAGCCAAAAGTTCAAGACTGAACTCTCTGTCCCAAAGTTGAAGGCACCTACTGGGATCACCTACTTTCGCGAGCCACGCTGCCCGATTCCACTCGCCGTACGTCTGCAGGTAGCGGCAGGCGTCCGCAGCTTTATCGATCAGGCAGAGCAACTGGACACCCTCTAGGAGACAAAAGACAGCCCCGGAAGTGACGCTGCAGCTTTCTTTGACAAGTCATTAAAAAGTAAAATTACCACTTGATTTCATCTAGTCTTGTGTATTTTATACCTTCTGGAGACATTCTTGACTTGAATTTTAAGACAAAATATTAAGAGTTCTGCACTGTCACCACTCAGGATAGGAATACAATACAGTCCAGAGGATAAATAGTGAAGCATCTCTCACTCAAAGGCTTTATTGTTCTAGTTTGCCTGGGATTATCCAATTTATGCTTATTGTGTTGGCAATTCTTTTTGTTAAAGAAACAAGGTGTCGATCTGTCTCCCAGGCTGGAGTGCAGTGGTGCGATCATAGCTCACTGTTACCTCAAGCTCCTGGGCTCAAGTAATCCTTCTGCTTCAGTTTCCTGAGTAGCTGGGACTACAGGTGTGTGCCGCTATGCCTGGCTGATTTTTAAAAAAATTTTTTGTAGAGACGGGGGTCTCGCTATGTTGCCCAGGCTGGTCTTGAACTCCTAGCCTCAAGGGACCCTCTTGCCTCAGCCTCCACAAGTGCTGAGCTTACTGGTATAAGCCACCATGCCCAGCTGTCTTGGTATTTATTAATACTGCCCCCTTTCATTCTTAAAGTGTTCTGGTTTAGATGATTATAGACATCTTATAAATAGCTAACGATAGTTTTTCCATTTCTCTTTAGTGTATATAAAAAAGAAAGAAATGTCCCTAATAATCAAATACTTTGCTGGGAACAGGTCCGATTTTTCCAGAGTATTGACACGTATACCCATAAAGTGTACTGCCTTACCTGCCAACTTGCCATTGGCAATCATATTAGTTGCCACCAACTTAATAGTGCTCTGCGAGGGGCCTGATGAGGTGACAGTAGTGACCAAACAGGCTTTCAGTGAATCACAATAATAATGCTGGTTATCTGCACTTGTTTCCAATAGCAACTGCACAGCTCTGTCTGTCTAATAAGAGAAACAATTTTTCTAATTATGAGAACATTTTCCTCCAACATAACCTTTTTAAATTCATAATGTAGAACAAGACATTCATTTTCAAATAATGCTCTTGAATATTTTGTTTACATACACAAAAACTGAACAAAAGTACAACATAACTTCTTTGAAATAAACATAAAATCAGAGGCTGCTGTATCCAGGTGCTCAAGTAACTGCCTATGTTAGCTCTGCATCAGTCAATTGAGAGACATAAAAACAAAACAAAACAAATAGCCAGGCTTCATTTGACATTATAAAGCCTAAATTACAAGCTGGTTAACCATGTTTTTACTTTCTTATAAGGTTTACTGGCATTAATTTGAAAGAAAGCCTAAATCTACAGGAAGGAGATACATTTAGGAGGGAAATATTATGATACACACACACACATTGCTTGCTCTGAAATACTAATTAGCAACTTCATGCAGCATGAAAAGAGTTATGAAAACTGACATACTTGACCCAAGAGTAGTAGCTGGTCTGTACATTTCCTTGTATGATCGTAAGTTGACCGTTTTACTTCCTGTAGATTGACCCTTTCCAGTTGAAATTTCTAGAATAGGAAAAAAAGGAAAATTAAGACTGGATTATAAGACTCTTGAATTATTTAAATATTACTATACTTAATAAAGTCATTGTAATAAACAGTACTATAACTTCTGGGGTTACTAGGTAATCAACTTCAGAGAAATCTAAGAATCTGCAAAGAAACAATGTTAAAACGCATTATTATTTGTATGTATGTCTGCTTGCTTACAGAAACTGGCACTTGAGTAAAACTGGATGAAAAAAATCCTACGTGAACTGATGTATTCTGCTGTTCTGCTGGAGGTTAAAAGGTAAATTATAAAATAAAATTATAAAGCTACGTTTATATATTTCAAATAGTAAATTCAACCCAAGTGAATGAAACATTTGTTATAGAAAATTAATAAAATGAGAGAATCAAAATGAACCTAAGTTTAAAAATTTAAGACAAAAATTAAGACTGTTTAATAATAAAATTTTAATGTATATTAAAAAACACAGTTAAGTGTTTATGTTCTCTTGAATAAGACCCTTTTTATGCAAATGTGCCAAAGGGCTTATTTCTGTTATGTGGACATTAACATAGTTTGAAAGCTTCCCAAGTGTGAGAAAGATACTTACAAAGACATAAGTAACCCAGATGATAGCTTTAAAGGTTTTAATATATAAAGTATAATACCTGAAAATAGGCATTTTCACACAGTATATCATAACATATATCTAGTGGGTTGCTCAATTTGTCCCGAGGAGCAGCTTCTTTGGGAGCTGTCGTGCTTGCTGACTTTTCCTGGGACAAGCTGTGCAGGTAGTGGGCAGCAACGGTCCAGAAGTGCAGCTCCGACTCATCGCCATAGAGCCTGAGAAGGGAAGGGGGCAGCCAAAGTCAGGACCACACCCACACAGCGCACCTGGGCCCAGACGGGGCTTCCTAGAGTAGCCTGCAGTACTGGGACACACTGCTGTCATTTCTGGGGCCTGGCCAGGTGAAAGGGGAGAGGCAGCAAGTTCTCCAGGTCTGCTACTGGGTCTCCAACAACACAGGGGTCTGAATGCACGGCCCCCTTCAGACCCCAACAATTCTCTGTTCAGTGTGAAGATCAATTGTTTACCTGGTTTGCATTAGCACACCTTGCAATTTGGGCCATAGTTTCACATAAGGAGGAAGTTCTGGGATAACTGGCTAGATTAGGTGTGAAAGTAATTTGCTATTTATTCTCTGGGGAGTTGAGAAAAAGGTCTTTTTTTATAATTGACAACTCTACTATACTGTGAAGAAGTACAGGTTATTGCTTCTAAATACAACCTATTGTATATTTAAATACATGCTATTTGTATCTGTATCTTTAAAACACATACGTTAAAAAGCTGTTTGTAGAAGGGAGTTATTTCAATAAAGAAGGCCTAGATCTCACATTTAAAATGTAATTGGATTTTTTCCCCTATTTGTATTACTACTCTCAAAATTATTTTAAGTCAAATCAAAAGGATGAACTGATATATTTTTCTAAAAACCTAAGAGTCTGTCAGTAACAAAAACTCTTAAGAGTAATGACTTAACTTGAAATTCTCTGTCTCTTACACAGAACACTTCCAACGATCGTACCTTGAAACAAGCAGGCACCTCTGCAGGAGAGTGAAATCTGGATCAAGCAAGAGTTTCTTTATGTCACTGCAGACAGGAATCCAGACAAATGTAAGATAAAACTTTTGAATCATATAATAAAGAAAAAAATCAATATACTCTTGAAATGGAAAATTCCAGTCAAAGAACATGTTTAGAACTTACAAAAGTTCTCTACCATGACCCTGAAATTACAAAAGTTTAAGGGGGCTGAGAGTGCATCTAGGCTTGGAGAAATACCTGCCAACCACCACAAGGGGCTGCAGGACTCGGATTCTGGTTTATCGGCTTGTAACAGTTCAACCCACGTTTTTAAAAAAATAAAACAGTTGCCCAACTATTGCTACAAGAATTCCACTGTTGATAAAATCATTTTGCTAATCATCAGAAATAGTATATACTTTAGAGAAAATCACATTCAGAATTTATTCTGAAACTATTCCAAAAATAAAATATTTAAGGAAGAATGGCTAGTATTTTTATAAATTGATATTTCTAAAATAGCCAAATATCAAATATCCATAAATCAGGGAAGATATTCTTTAAATCTATAGTTTCCCATTTAAACATAAATGTTAATCTTTGGACAGGGAAAACAACAAAGTAATTACTTTGAATTTGCCATCAATAAAACATTCTTTTATGCTTAGTTTGTTAAATATTATAATTATAAGTGGCAGATTCTAGACTACAAAAATTTGTTGTTTTACAAAGAACTCTTTATGGACCTATAGTTTTCTCCTTCCTTTGCAATATTATTCCTCATACATTCTTTTAAATACTCCTGGCTCTAGGAAGCATATTCATTTCTTAGCCAGAACTGGGCACACCCAGCACCTGACACGAGAACCCATTTTGTTAGAAGACTAGGAGACAGGGCTGAGACCAGATGCAGGGGCTTGAAGAGTGGGTGCAGGCGTTAAAGTAAACAACCTCAGGCAGAAACTAACTAGGGGGGGCTGATAACCAAAGGCAAGAACTGGCTTCAACGGGCTTGTCAGCCCTCTCTGTCACCCTACATGAACTTTGGCTAATTAAAATGTCATTTACATTGTAGTTTTAAAATTTCTCCACCCTTGAAATCACCATGACAGTTCCGAGACAAGCATATAAGGTATAAAAATGCAGGGAATTCAATTCTAGGAGTTACTACCCAAATTCTATTAATGAGAAAAAGCCAACCCCTTACCCTTAAATATTCCTCCCTTCAATTAGTAAGACTTCAAAAGACCAAAAACCATTTCCTCCCAGTGCCACGGCTCTCTTTCAAGCCTGCCTGCTCGCTCTCTCCTGAGAGTGTACTTTTGCTTTCAATAAAAGCTGTCACTTGCTTGGCTTACATGGTGCATCCTGAAATTCTTTTCTCCTGATGATCACCAAGAACCCGGAAAAAACTCCACTCGGAGGCCAGTAACAATTTTAGAAGCAGGAAGCAGACACAGAAGAATCACCCTGAGTGTGTCCCCCAGCTTAAGGCTTCACAGGGGATTTGTGGTGGAGGTGGCTGAGCTGCAAGGATGTTCACGCTACAGCGTTGAGTCCTGTCCTGATGAGAGATCAGAGCACTAGAACTTGGGGAAGACAGACGCTCTGTCACTATGACTAAGTACTTTCTCTACAAAACAAAGATTCTGAAGGGAAGCAAACCTCTGCAAACAGAATGGTCTCTTCTTGAGCCACTAATATCAACTAAAACATAACTTATTTAATTTAAAAAAGTACAATTTATTATATTTTTCTTTCTCATGTCCTTATCTACTAATAAAACACAGAGGGCTTACTTAGACAGTGAATTCAGCTGCTCCTGAAGGAGATTCTTTATTTCTTCGTTTTCCGGATAATCACTGCACAGAGAAGATTTTGAATGAGTTTATTATTTCTTCACTTAAAACCATTTAATTTCTTCACCAGAAAAAAGTTGTATTAATATAGAAATAACCTCATTTGTCTTGGTTAAAAACCTGGTTATAGACCAAAAGAGCAAAAATTTACCCAGGGCCCCTCCAATCATCTTTAATGTCTGCTTTCATCTTCTTGAGCAACAACAAAGAAATAGGTAAAGAAAGCCTCTTTGGATTTCAAGAAAACAGACAATTTATTAGCAGGCTCTGAAAATTATCAGATTTAGATTCTTTTTAATAAAGAATCCAGCAATGACTAAAGGAACTTGCTCGTTCTGCTCTGCAGAATGGACACTTGCTTCTTTGAGACAGTTCTTGGAGAACAGACAGCTCATGGCACTGTTTTTAAATCCCCCACCCCATGCCCACCTGTGCATTCCACCTGGCAGAAGTTCAGTAATCTTCGTGGATTTAATAACCACTAATAATAGTTTCTGTGAATTTTTTTTTTTGCAATGAGGCAAACATTGAGATTTATATAACATAATATACCTCTGAAGTAGGCCCACTGATGCTGCTTTTACAAAGAATTAGCCTGCCCAAAATTCCCCTTGGTCTCCATCAACCCTCTTCACATACTTCCTTTTCCCTACCATGGCAGATCCATGCGCAGATCATAAGAAAACCACACAGCCACCTGAGAGCAACACAGGCACTGCAGCTCCTCGCTGACCTCCACCTCCACCAAGGCCCCAGAGGGCTGGAAGCGAGAGGCAGACTGGAGGTTCTTTCAGTGTCCCTGCCTTCTGTTGGCTTGATTTTAAGGGTCCATTCCCTTTAAACTCTGGAGTATAGGCCATGGTTGACTTTCATGGGTGTCCTTCAACTCCAAGTAAATTATGAAAGAAAAACAAAAATGGAAAAACTTACACACAAGAAATGTCCAAAGAATACTGTCCACTCCAAGGCTGGTGTAATAAGAAGGCTTTTAAAGCAAGGGCGGCCCTTGGAACAAGGAGATATGGGCACCACACAGGATCTACACCAAAAAAACACAGGATTTCTTTTTTTAATAATATAAAGTTTTATACTAATAGTGAAGCTTCAGCTATAAACTGTATACAGAGTACCAAGCACAGAGCAATGTGTAAATCTGGTGCAATTGAGAAAGTATATTCAATGTAGTCACTACTTAGGCAACACAGGCTAAGAGTGGAGAGATTCTATGCATTCAAATCTGATTAATATATTGTCTCCTTCCACCTTTTTGTTTTTAGAGACTGAGGTCTCACTATGCTACCCAGGCTGGTCTTGAACTCCTGGCCTCAAGCTATCCTCCCATCTTTGCCTCCCAAAGTGCTGGGATTACAAGCATGAGCCATAGTACCCAGCCACATGACTACTTTTTCCATTGAACATTTTCTAAAATATACAGAAAACTCAAGTATTTCTGCTGAAAATCTATCGTCTCAATTGAGAGGACAATTCAATTTATTTTATAATAGATGTAAAATGCCAACTGGATTTCAAAGACTGAGTACTAAAAAAATGTAAAATATCTCATTAGTGATTTTTAATACTCATTATATGGTGAAAAGATAAAATTTTAGATATACTGGCTTAAATAAAATTTTAATTAAAATCTTTTTCATTTGTTTCTTTTTACTCTTTAAAATGTAGATGCTAGAAAATTTAAACTTATATATGTGGGTCACATTTTTATTGGATAGTTCTGCTTTAGAAAACTTCATTCTATGAAGTTAAATAAAAATTAAATCGTACATAAAATATTTTATGTGAAATTTTCAATATAAAAGTCAGAAAGTTGTTGGGAATGTTTCTAATATTACTTTTTTTCACACTCAAGAATTTTAATATTGATTCAATAAAATCACTTAAAATGCAGGCCATATTTAACAGTCCTCTGTTATTCCCCAAATATCCTGACAGCTGTATTCTTTTCAAAATCTAGGGTCCCGCCAAGGCTTCTGCATAGCATTATCACGTCTCTTTTGTCTCTTCTAATCTAGAGCAGTCCTCCTACTTCTTTGTTTTTGGTCTTACACTACATTTCCATTTTTGAAGAATCCTGGCCGGCTGTTGTGGAAAATGCCCTATCTTCTGGTTTGTCTGTTTTCTGAGGATCAGATGCAGGGTAGACATTTTTGGCAGAAACTGCACACCAGGGATGTTGTGTGCTACTCAGTGCATCACATCAGAAGGAGCGTGTTAGTTGTCTGGTTACAGGAAACACTAAATCTGATCATCTGGTTAAAGGAGTACTCATCAGAGTTCTCTCTTGTCAGGGCACTTTTCCCCCTGTGTAATTGGTAACATGTGGGAGAGATACTGTCAGACTGAATTTACTATCTTCAAACATCCTTTTACCGAGTGATTTACATCCACAAATGGTCCTTGCTTGAATCAAATACTGCGTCAAGAGTTGCCAATTGGCGATTGTCTAATTCTGTCATTCTTTCTGCATTTTTCAACTGGCATTCTTCTGGACACTCAAGCTTTCCTTTCTTGCGCATTCCCCTTTTTCCCTCTTTCTTTGACTATTACTATGGAATGATAGATTTTTTTGTGTGTTCAACACTTACAGCAATACCATTATTCTTCATGATGCACAGGCTGCCCCAGATTTGGGAGGGGAAGCCTCTCAAAACCAGTTTGTCCTCTTATGCCAGGTCCTCCTTGGTTTTCCACTTACTTACTTGAGTTCTGGTACCACAAGAGCACTTGCAGCCTCATCCTGCACCTTTTCTGCCTGTGTCCTATAATAAACTATTTTTCCAAGGAGCCCTGGCTCTTTTTAGTCAGGAAATGGAATTTATAAACCAAAATCTGGGTGCTACGTGTGCTCATTACCAATGAGTGACATGGCTCCTAGGCCCTTTCAGTGGGCAGAGCCAGGAAATATATATTTTTAAAAAGTTATGAATTTTTACCAATTCAAACCCACCCCTGGAGTGTTCTTCCTGACCACCACTCCACATTTGTATCTCCCTTTGCCCTCAGCAGGCACCCTGGTGTCCAAAAACTGCAATCTGGTCACTAATTTGTCCCAGCCTATAACCTGCACAAACAGCTTCAGAATTACTCGTGCCAGAATTACTGTCAACTTGTGCTTAGAATATAAACCACTAAAGGTGTAGTGAGGGTTCTGTGTTTCAGTTATTTGAACTATTTTTGTGTTTACGTGGTTATGTTACCAATGTGTTATACAGTTAGGTTCAACTGTCTCTTGCATTCAATTTTAGGGTTTGCTTTTTTTTTTCATCCTTGTTTCACTGTATTTTTTGAATCTGTAAAACATACAAATGGTTCAAAAGTTGAAACTATACAATAAAGATGAATTCAGAGAAACATCACTCCTATCCCCATACTCTCCATCTTTCCATCTCCTCCTCCAACTATTCTCATTGGTTTCTGGATTATTTTGCTTTTTTTTGACTTTTATAAAATAAGCGAACATACTATATGTGTGGGTGTGTGCATGTATGCATAAAATTCCCCCTTTCTACACAAGCAGACTATACACACTCTTTTACACTTCCAGTTTTCACTTACACATATCCTAGATATCACTCAATGTCAGTTCATAGAGCTATTTTCCTCACTCTGTTTTATGGCTGCATAGATTATTTCATTGTGCTGATGTTCCCAAATTTATTCAACTCATCTCCTATGGATAAGTAGTTGCTTGTTTCCAAAATTTCCTAAGAATATCTTTGTGTACATTTTAATCACAGGTATGGATGTACATCTTAAGATAAATTTTTAGTAGCAGGATTGCTAGGTACAAAGGTTAATGTGCACACAGCTATGTTAGGTATTGCCAAATCCCTTACTTAAGGATTTCACCATGAGCAATGTGTGAGAGTGCTTGTTGCCTCACAGCCTTGCCAACAGAGTATATTTTCAAGCTTTTGAATTTTTGTTAATCTGATAGGTGAGAAATGGTTTCTTAATATAGTTTAATTTGTATTTTTCTTATTATGAATAAATATGTTTAAGAGTCGTTTGTATATCTTTTTTCTACCCTGTAGATAGTCTGTTAATGACTTAGACATATTCTCTCCCAGGTTATCATTTATATTTGACTTTGCTTACAGTTTCTTTCGCTATGACACTTTTTTTTAATTTCCATTTAGTCATCTTTTCTTTTATATCAGGTTTTAAAGGAAGGAATGTATCTGGTAGGAATGAGTCTTACCTAAATAGTACCACAAAGCACTTAGCACTGGAAAAGATAAAAGTGGCTAGCTTATTTAACTCTCTTTCTTTCTACTCATCCCTAATAGCTACAATCTACATAATTCTCAAATTTGCAAGTCAGCTCCTTTTGTTTTTTTTTTTTTTAGAGACAGAGTCTTGCTCTATTACCTGGGCTAGAGTACAGTGGTATCATCATAGCTCACTGCACCTTAAACTCCTGGGCTCAAGCAATCCATTTGCCTCAGCCTCCAGAATAGCTAGGACTACAGGTGCTCATCACCACGCCCGGCTAATTTTTGTATTTTTTGTAGAGACAGGGTCTCACTATGTTGCTCAGGCTGGTCTTGAGCTCCTGGGCTCAGGCAGTCTTCCTACCTTAGCCTCCCAAAGCAGTGAGATTACAGGTGTAAGCCACCACACCTGGCCCCCTTTCTCTTTTAGATGTAGTAGTTACTGGCATTAGTCACAGTATGTTTGGAAACGGTAAATGTCAGAAAAAAATTAACAATACACATTAAACTTGGAATGGTTGAAGAAAAGTTTCCATACTATGTGATCGTTTCTTAATCAATGAACAAACGAAAAGACACAAGAGAATATTAGCAGAAAGCAGCATCTAGAGTGTTTATGTAAAGTGAGCAAGACAACATTTATCAAGTCTGTTTGAGTCAACTGAGAGAAATGTCCTATTTTTAAAAACAAATATGTGTTATTTCTCCAAGCTAAGATGGCAATCTGGGAAGAAGAGGACCCTGCACTGGTGGGAGGTCAGGGGAGAAGGGAGACAAGGAACACTCCTGGCATTCTGGGCAGGACAATTCTTCACTGTGCCAGACCAGTCCGGTCCATGTTGTTTAGCAGCCCTGGACCTTCCCATGCCTGCAGGTCATTGTGACACACTTCCAAACGCCCCATATGAAAACTACTGAAAATAACTGTGGAAGCTGAGGCAGATGAAGTGCAAAGGTGTGTATGAACTTGATTTTAGAAAGCTTCTTTCTGCATATACTCAGGAAAAATATGCTCAGTAGTAGCCCTTAAAGTTGGGGAGGAAGTTAGGTTGAATAGTCTCTGACACAATGCTACTAGTACTATTAAAGGGTGTGGAAACCACACCATACCAGAATGCTACTAAACAAGTCTCATATTCTTGGATTCCTTTTAGATATTGCTAGAAAGACAATTAAGGTTTATTTTTATGTCATTCTATGTGTCTGATAAATGAGGCAGCAGACCTAAGAAAGTTTCACAACTCAAAAACAATGATTCCAATCTTCTAAATTTGTCTGACTGCCCTCCCTTTATTGGGAGGAGAGAAAGAAGAAGAGGCCTATCTAAGCTGTCCTAAAAAAATGGACACATTTGAATCAATATTTTGTGATGTTTTCTATTTGTTATCAAGGAAAACTGAAGAAAATATATAAAATGCTGATATATCAATGCATATGAGTTAAAATGATTTTATTTTTATCCCATATCAATAAGCCCCCAAAATACTTCTAATTCTCCCAAAGAGAAATATATTACATAAAACTTTTTATTCTAAACCCAAATCAGCCGTGCACCTGGAGGTCAACACACAGACCTCTTTTACCTATCTCCACATTTGTATGACCATCAGTTTTTATTCTTTACATTTATTGAATGTTGTCCTGAGTTTAAATTTCTATTCATGGAATGTATGTATACATGATTTTATTGACCTTTAACTATTTTAATTTTTTTTCTCTTTCTGGCAGAGGCTATACTAGAGGTTGAAAAGGAATGATTTGTTTTAATATTTAAACAACTTTAGATGAAAAATACAATCTAAAATCTGGCCACAGGCCAGATGTTCAAGTATGGTATTAAACTCGGGTTAATATGAGGGACTCCATTTCTGTAGTTAGTTTAATTTAAAAACAAGCTACCTTGGATTTGGAGATTTTTAGATTCAAATTTTAAGTTAAAGGAGAAAGAAGAGCTTTTCAAACATTTAGAATATATTTCCACACTTCTTTACCTAAACTAGTAAAAATTAACAAAATAATCACCCTTGAAGTTCCCTCAATTTCCTTAATAACTTTAGGTTTAAAATGAGTATCAAAGCTTGCCCTTTCCTGGGAGGAGGTCCTGATACTTCTGCAGAGCTGGCAAATGACTCAAGGACTGATATGGGAGTGCCAAACTCAAATTCTGGCTTTACCGGATGGCAGGCACAGTTACATGGTAAGAAGTTGGGGGACCCAGACACAGTGGACAGGGGCAGAGCAGAGACACATCAAAGCACACCTCAGGCAGTTCAAGGTAGCCCCACCAACATTCACAGCAACTTGGCAATGGCTCAAGCATGAACAGAAAGTGAAAGGGCAGGTTTTCATAACCTTACTGGCTCTAAAACAGCCAAATACTGAATTTACAGAGGTACAGACAATTTCCACAGCTGATTCAGTAAATGACTAAACAAGTATCTTATAAAATTTTCTACAGGTCAGCCTGGAATATGCTGGGAGAATACTCAACACAGGAAGGTCCTTGCTCTGCTCCAACTGGGATGACAATAAGTGTCTCCCTCCAAAAGTATCTTCCAAGGATGAACACTGCATTTTGTTAGACAAAAGCTGTCTTTTAAACTGATGGATGGATGCATTCACAATCTTCCCATTCTTTTTATAAAAGTCACATATGGGGTTATTTTACTAAAATATTTTTTATTCTGGTAAAAAGCAATCCCAAAACAACAGTTCGAAAAAGGGCAAGATACTGTGATCGCCTAATTTTGCTTTGACTGCCATTTAACGAGTGATAGACAAGTGTCAAAATTCATGATACTGAGAATACTTTACAAAGTGACTTTTCAACGATATATGGTTGCAAAAGATACAAGGTTCATTATTAAAAAGCCAGCAGCCTTATCATTCCTCTGAAGAGTTCTCCTAAATTCTGAGTAAGCCATTTTTATGAATGTAAGTATCTTTTATCTTATTAACAAACCACTAGGAAAAGGGTCAAAAAAGTGGTACTTATTAATAGAAAACCTGAGTTGGGAAAGGTGGACAAGTTTAGTTACAAAGAGTATAGCATCTCAGCAGTAAAAACACTCAAGCTTTACGTTAATGTATTTTCTTAAACTCAGGTTCTTAGGAAATAAGACTGAAATGAAAGCAGAAGTAGCTCTCTCCCTAGAAGACAGCAACTTGTGACAAAATAAAAGGCAGGGGTTCAAAACCCCCTTTCATTAGAATTCCATACCAGTTAACTCTTGTTCATCCATTCTAAAACACGTGGATTTCATAGACATCTCCAGGACTCTGATGCACCCGTCATCTGATGCCAAGATCACTTTATCTGACGTACACCAGTCCACGTCCAATATCCGAAAGGTCACATTTCTTCCACTTCTTAAACTGCTCACCATCTGAACCTTTAAGAGTGAATTTGGTTGTCATTTTCAGACAGAAAAGGAAGATATTTATAATTGTGGATTAAATGGTTAAGGAAGACTGCCTGTGGCAAAGGCCCAGTGCAAGTTTAGAACTGAATAGCCTTTGAAAATCTATCTTCCACATGTAAAACACATTTTAAATGTCTCAAAGACAGTGATAACATGAAAAAAAAATGAAATAAATCTGTTGAGCTGTTACCTCCAGAGCAGAAATACTATAAAAGTAAAACTGCTAAAAAGAAAATAATTTGTTATAAGAAACTTGACAAATTCATTATATACTTTTCATTTCTAAATCAGAAAGAAGGGGGAAAGCACAGTTACTACGGCTAGCCAGCTTCATTTACGTTTTATCCTCACGGCACCAGGCCTACCTCTTTCGTGTCCCACACTTCAGCGCCATCATTGTACATTGCTATTAACTTTTGGTTTCCTTTACCAGGAGCAAAACGGATCTTCTTCACCCAACTTCGGTGTGTAGGTATTCCTCTGAGGACAAACAAAAACAAAAACACCAATACAATGTAGAGTAATATCTAGTCACTCAAAACTATGTCCAATGTCTTTTCCTATTTCCTTTTCTGACAGGTCTGATGATGGGAGAACCACTTTCCTTTCTGGGATAGGGAGCCACATCTGACAGAAAGGACCTGTCCTTTAATGTCAGCTAGAATAATGTCCCAGGACTTCTGCATGGGCCACCTGCAGATAAGGGCCTCCTACGAACGATCAAGAGCTTGGCTCAAGACCCTTCCTCCCAAGGTCAGGTGATAAAGGACCCACATTTACTAATTCTGCTTGCCAAGTTATAAGCCTCCAGTGAAACCATATTGAGAGGTTATCTTTTTCTTTTTAACTAAATAACAAGATTTCATTCTTGGCTCATACCTGGATACTCTGCCTTTCAAATCCCAAAAATTTAAATTTCCATCCATATCTCCAAGTACTAATGTATCACCTTTCCAAGCGATGCATGTAATACTACCCATACTTCCCTAGAAAACAGCAACAAACACACATAAATTTCACTACTTATAAGCTGTCATTAAGAGAGAAATATTTTTACTTAATGACCATAAAGAAATAATAAGGATCTTTTAATAAAACTTAATTATAAAGGGTTTTGCTTTAGTAAGAATGCCATCAAATCCTCAAACACTGACTTCAGACAGTAAAAGAGCTACAAAGCATTATCAATTTCAACTATGAAGAAATAGGAGACTACAATTAGATAGACATTAAGTTATATGAGGTAGATTTATAGAGAAAGGATGTCTTTTGAGGAACAAATGCCTTAGAAAAAAGAAGAAAAAAACAGAAGTAAAAAACCCCTTTTTAGAGAACTGACTCTAAGTTACCTCTCTCACTGCAAAGCAGCGCTCCCCAACTTTTTTGGCACCAGGGATCAGTTTCGTGGAAGACAATTTTTCCACAGAAAAGCTGGGGGTGGGAGGGGTGTCATGGGGAGGGCGTGGGGCAGAGCTCAGGCGGTAATGTGTGGCCCATTTCCTAACAGGCCACAGACCAGTACTAAACCACAGCCCGGGGACCGCAGTAAATCCATTCCAAGGGAAACTTAAAGCTATTTCATAACTAATTGTGCAGTAATTTTTCTATTGGAAAACAGGATCCAGAGCTTCACTGATACCTATAGAAACTTCTGGAATGAAGATGAAGAGATGCTGTTTTGTGCACAATTTCAATGTACAGAAAGCTCTGCATAGAAGATACATATAGAAATGTAAATGTAAAAATTTAGATTGTAATAAATCTAACTTGGAGAAAGAGAGGAACTTGCAATTCTAACGGAGGCCCAGAGGCAGTGTCATGGAGAGCTTAGCAGCCTGGGCTCTGGAATCAGGCTGCCTGGGCTTGAATCCCAGCTTGACCACCTAGACTGGCATATGATTTGGGGCATGTTTACTTAACCTTTCTGTGTCTTGGACTTATCATCCATCCATAAAGTAGGGTAAAGTTCATGAAACTTGAGGAGTTGCTATTAATAATATTAATAAATTTATAAAGGTAAAGGCCTTAAAGCAATGCCTCTCACACAGTCAATACATGTTAGCTATTAAATAATATTACTGCTCAATTACTTCTCTATTTATTAAATTTTGTTTTTGCATTTATTAGATAATATAAAAATTCACACGGTATCCATGGTAAGAAGTAGAAAAGCTCCAATGGTTTGACAAATTGACCATTAATAGACTGGCATACACACCAGATACTGCACATATTCTAGTGGCATTCAACAAACAAAAGAAAAATTAGATTAAAAAATCAATATTATAATAAATTCAATAATAAAAAACATACTAAATAAATGAAATTCTGTATAATGTGAAGCAACACTCCAAGATCTTATTTCTATTTTCCTGGCCATGCTAACAGAATGCTTAATTAAGACTTTGCCTTTAAACTGACTTCTGAAACTAGGTCACAAAAAACATTGCAGTTTCCTTCTTGCTTTGCCTTGGATCACTCGCTCTGGGAGGAGCCAGCTGTCACGTCATGAGGACACTCAAGCAGCCTCATGGAGAGGTCCGCATGAGGAAGAACTAAGACCTCTCGCCAACGCCAGCATTAATTTGTAATCAGCATGTGAGGGAGCCGTCTTGGAAGCAGATTGTCCTGCCCCATTGAACTTGAAATGACTTCAGCGGCAGCCACCAAATGACTGCAATTTCATGAGACCCCAAGCCACCTATAAAATATGGGATTGGCATTCCATTTTTAGATGGCAATTTTAAATAAATATACATATTTTTAAAAATCCCTTCATGCTTCCATTTAACCATTATAGTAGTCTGTATTAGTTTAAATTTTTTTTTCTTAATCCATCTATTAAAAACAACTTGTGAAATGCATGCTGACACAAATTATTAACTACAAAACTTTAGTCACGGAATTCCACAATGCCATAGAAAGGATTTATATGGGTTAGTAAATATTAATAATACCATTACACTTACAACCTGATTACTATTATCCAAAACTAATACTAGAGTGTAAGTCAAATCCTTCAGGGTAATGCCTGAAATGGAAAGAGGACAGATACTGAAGCCAGACCTGAGTTTAAAACACTGCTCTGCCACGTAGTTAAGCTGGGTAACCTTGGGAAAGTTACTTATTCTCTCTCAGTTTCATTAAAGGCAAAATGGAAGTAATTCCTCATGGATTATTATGTGAATAAAAATGAGCAGCAGACAGTAAATATTTAATCAAAATAGTTATCATGTTATTCTCTAGCAGTAAGGAACAAGTTTAATCAATGATAATGTCTCCTTAAATAGTAAAGTTTATTTACATTAAGCTTTTCTGCAGAAGCTTTCCAACTCAACTCTGCCTTCACTGGGCATGGAACCAACACCATCTTTAATAAGAACCCTTGATGAAGATTAGTCAAGGGTTAGACTCACATCTGGTGGAATCCGAGCACTGTCCTTCACTGAGTTTCCTTCAACGGTGAGATGATAAACTTGGCCATCATTATCAGTAAATACAAAATGTTCCCGGGCAGAGATGTTCTGGCTGAGTTCAGATTTACTTTCTGCCTCCTGCAACAAGCTTTGGGATAGACAAAAATAAGATAAAGATATTACTTTTCCCTCAAGTGACACCCATAATTAATTAACTCTCCCAAAGTACAGACGAATTGACAGGAGGTCCAAAACCATTAAACAAAAGTCTGAAATGAATCTTTGCCCAGTTAATAATGGGAAAACACAAACCACTCCCAAACAGTCATACCAGGAGAGAAAGTTTACCCTAAACAGAGGAAAACGATGATCTAAAACTTAAGGAAAAGAAACCCTTTAGCCATTTTTGCTGTAGAACTCTCCTCAACAGAAGAGAGGCCTTGTCTATCATTGCCTCTGAAGCTTTTCGTTTGTAAAATGGGTATGGATGGGGATAGTACACAAGTTTAGAATTCCCAGTACATTTTCCTTGGTGTGCATAAATATGATCTGCTTATATGCCTATGCTACCTTCATTTGAATTTCAGAAGCTGAAGTTTATGGGCCAGAACACTGAGAAAAATTATATTCACTAATAGATGCTAATGGGTAGATGATACTGAATACGTTATTGACTATACACACGAAGCAATACAGTATAATAATAAATTCACTTTTCAGTAATCTGGGTATAAAGCAGAGTCAAACTTTCTACTACAGATATCTTTAGATGACATTTGTCAGGTTCTCAGACGTGATATTCATAGTACAAATCACAGTGGCAGGAAACACCGTACTGTACCTGATCACAGACGACTCAACAATACTTAGCTCTGTGTCCGAGACTACAGTCTGGCGGGCCATAGCCTCTCGAGTAGCAAGTTGTTTCTTTCTCAGGCTCTTCAAGTTGTGAGATGGTGACCACTCCTGTGAAGCAAAAACAGACAAACCTAGAAGCGCCAGGCTGCCTTCTGTCCAAGAATCCTTCCAACAGCTGGGCATACTCACCATTGCCCAGCATCACTCATTATTACTGTGCATGAAGTTACAATTTGTCCCCACCTCCTTCCCTAGCCCTTACATGCAGAGTGAAATAATCATGCTCCTCCAACCAGGGCACCTTTATCCTACATCGGTCAACCCAAAACCCCTTGCTTTATTTATTTATTCTTTTCTATTTCACTTGTTCAATGCCTTTAACCTGGTATCCTCTCATATGTGTAAGTTCTTAACACATCATTATTTCACATGCATGTATTTCTAATTTACATAAATAGTACTGTGTTATATATCTCATCCTGTTTCTTACCCTTTTCACTGTTTTTAATGTATTTAAGTCCTTTCCCTATTGTTTCTACATGCTGTATACCATGCCACGGAAGAATGGGCCAATTTTTAATGTCTGTTCTCTCAGCAAAAAACACCCAGATTGCCTCCAAACTCCCATGCTATCAAATAACATTACAGTCAATATCTTTGCAAAAGTTCCTTCATGACCAGGAGCTCACCAAACACAGAAGATACCTAAGTTTGTCTAAGTGCTGCCAGTGTGTCAGTCTACAGAATGGCTGCATTGGTCAACATTCCTAACAACTGTGAACAAAAGTTCCTATTCTCTATATTCTACTCATACTCGACACTGTGTGGCTTTCCAATTTTTTTAGTCGAAAAGGTATATCCATATCATGGTTATTTCACTTTGAACATCTCTGAAAACTGATGAGTTTGAACATTTCTTTATATGCTTGTTGGTCTTTGAGATTTCTCTGCCATTCATTAACTGTTCCTATACTTTGTCCATTTTCCCACTGGGCTTCCGGTTTTTTTCACTGTGGATTTGTAAAAGTTCCTTGTTAATTTTAGACATTGGAAAATTCCTTTCCTCAAACTGTCTTCTGTATTTAACTTTTACAATAGCATCCTTCATCAAATAGAAAGCATTAATTTTGATTAATCAAATACACTAAAATATTTTTGCCTTTTAGTTTGAGCTTGTGATGTTCTCTCCTGTCCCCAGGTCACAAAAATATTCTTATCTTGTTATATTAAATTTTATAGCTTTACTTTTTTACATTTAGGTCTTTAATATTGTAGAGTTCCATTTTTCATATGATACTAGGTAGGGATCCAGTATTTTTCTCCATAAAGTGAGACAGTTTTCACAATGCTGTCTACTAAATAGCCTGTCCTTCCCCTTTGATTTGTGTGCTACTTTTCTATTTCTTCTTTTTATTTTTTGTATAGGGATGGGGTCTTGCTATGTTGCCCAGGCTGGCCTTGAACTCCTGGCCCCAGACAATCCTCTCACCTCAGCCTCTGTGTGCTACTTTACTATGTATTAAGTTCCCAAATGAGTCTGTTTCTGAGCTCTCTACTATGATGGTCAAATTCCTGTTCTTATGCCAGTGCAACACTGATTTTATTTCCATGGTTTTACAATCTGTACTAATATCAGGTAAGATGGGCCTCAACTCCACCTGTACCTCTCACATATATTCCTTTTTCAAGGATGACTTAGCTATTTACGACTTTTCTTCTTTCACAAACAGAATATGTTTATCATGTTCTCAAAATATCTGAATGAAATTGGAATTAGAATTGCACTAGTGTAATATTAGGTTGAACCATCCAAGAAAATAAGGGCTATCTCCATTAATTTAGATCATTTTCTCTGAACACATATTTCTAACAAGAAAATACATGGCAGTAATGATTTTAATTCAAGCCAAATAAAAACATTCATCACATATATCTAAGTATTTACTTCTTAAACTGTAACTTACCAAAGCAGTTATTGCAGGGAAATTTTTGGACATTTCTCTAAGAAGGGTACAAGTTCTAACATCCCATAACTCCAAGGGTTTATCTTTGAATACCACTGCTAAATACTGCCTAAAATAAACAAAATTACTAAATAAGCCTCTTTTTGCAAAAATTTCACCATGAATTAGTACAAATAAAAAGTTCAGTAAATTGAGAAACTCAGATGACATATTCTAAACACAGTCACTTAGCCCCTACGATCAATAGTCATAAGAAGGTAAAGCTCCAAGACGACCTATGAGAGCACATAAAGATTCACACAATGAGGCAAGGAGTCTGGCTCAGTAGAAGGAGTAGCATGGGTTCAAATCCTGGTGCCACAACTATGTCAACCCTCCTGGGGCTCATTTTCTCATATATGGCATGAGAATACCATCACCTACCTTGATGGGTTGGTATGCAAGTTATAGTGAAAATTAAATGACAAAGTATAGAAAGTTTCTATCATCCTACCATAATAGGTATTTAACAAATGCCACTTTCTTTATTCATTTTCTGTCAGAAAGTACTGAATGACGTGAAGGAGCGTGATTCAACAAACACGAATTCAGCCTTGACTTCTCAGTAACCACTATGAGAAACTAAAATGTTATCAACAAATGAGGGACATTGAGGAAATGTGACAGAGTACACAGTGTATCAAAGGACTGATATTCTTCCACGCAGGACCACATGTGCCACTTGATAATTATGTGGTTCAGATAAGATATGCAACCTTTTTCAACTTTATTCTACTTCTCTTTAAAATGGTGTTAATAATACCTGCCATGCCTACCTCACAAAATGTTGAAAGGATTCTTTTTTTTAAAAAGGACAGAACACATGGAAACATTTTATAAACCACGATGGATTATACAAATATATTACATTGTTTACTGTATTTAATATAAAAGCATATAAAGGCATGTAAATAAATAACTAATATAAGACAAAATGTGGTAAGAGCTATAAAGATTCATTGTGAAAGAGGAAATTAATTTTGACAACAGGGAAATGGCATTCCAGGCAGAGTTACGAATATGACAAATGACAAAGACAGGAAAGGACTATGTGTTTGGGGAGAATGCTACCTGAAATGCAGAGTAAGTGAGAGCAATCATGAGAAAGAAGACTAAAATGTGTATATTTGATCATATTATAAAAGACCTTAAATGCCATGGGCTATATAGGAGTTTATTTTATAGAGGATAGTGAATCACTGAGGGTTTTGAAGTAGGGGGTAATCAGTTGTTTTAGATGTATTAATTTAGCAGGCATGTGTGAAGTCTGACTGGAAATGGGAGAGACTGGAGTCCCAATTATCTGAGCAATTCTCAAAGTTTTTAGTCTCAGGTCTCCTTTATACTTTTAAAAATTACTGAGGACCTTCAAAGAACTCTTTGATTATATAGGTTACAGTAATTGATATTTTGTACATTAGAAATTAAACTTAATAAACTAAAAAATATATTAATTCATTTAAAATTTTTAGAAGTATAAAACAATTAGCAAGATGGTATATTTAAACACAAGCCATGTTGATAATTATACCAAATGTGAATAATTTAACATTATAATTAAAAAGCTGAGATTGCCAGACCAAATGGAAAAACAGAATCCAATTATAAGCTGTCTACAATAAACCAACTTTAAATATAAAGACACTGATGGGTTATAAGTAAAAGGATGAAAAAATTGATACCATGGAAACACTAATAAAAAGAAAGCTGGGATGGCTATACTAATATCAGACAAATTAGACTTACTTCTGAATAAAGAGTAGTACCAAAGACAAAGAGGATAGCTCACAATGATAAAGAAGCAAGTCAACAAAAAGATCTAAAAATCCTAAATATATATGTATCTAATAATAGATACCCAAAATAAAAAATACCCAAAGCAAGAACTTGAGTTCTTCCAATGAGAAATAAATAAATCTGTAATTAAAGTAGAGATTTTGACATTCATCTCTGAGTAAGTGACAGAACAAGCAGGCAGAAAATCAGTAATACTGAAAACTTAAATGATGCTATCAACCAACTTGAATTGACATTTATGTAATATCTAATCAACAACAGCAGAATACAAAACTTTTTCAAATGCACATGAAACACTCATTAAGACAGAACATATTCTGAGCCATATAACAAATCACATTAAATTGCAAAAGACTGAAATAATACAAAATATGCTCTCTGATCCCAACAGAAACTACAAATTAAAAGAAAACTATCTGGGAAAACACCCAAATAGTCTGAAGTTAAAAAATATACCTATGAGTACCCCCATGGAAAATTTAAAATATTTCAAAGTGAATTAAAATGAAAACACATCATATCAAAAATTGTAGGATACAGGAAAAGCCGTGTTTATAGAGCATTATATGCTTATATTTTAAAGAACCACCTTAATCTAATTATCTAAATTTCTACTCTAAGAAACTAGAAAAAGAACTGCATTTTAAAAAAGCAGAAGGTAAAAAAAGATAAGCATGGCAGTCAATGAAAAAAATAGAAAAATCATAGAGAAGAATCAAAGAAAGACATACGAAGTGTCTTCATTGGCAAATAAGATTTTCTGTATAGAAAATCCTAAGGAATCAATAAAAACACCTATACTATAAGTAATAATTAAGTTTACCATGGTCACAAGGTACAAGGACAATATCAAAAAATTAACTGCATTTCAGTATACATACAGAAAATAATTGAAAATTTAAATTTTAACAATGCCATTTATAACAGACAAAGAAAACACAAAAATAATGAATAAATGATATATACACTGAAAACTACAAAATATTGCTGAAAGAAATTAAAGAAGACCTAAATAAATGGAAAGATATACCACATTCATGAATCACAAAACTTGTTAAGATATTAATTCTTTTCCACACTGATCTATGGATTCAATGCAACAATCCCAGTCAAAATCCTAGGAAGGTTTTTTGGTAAAACTGATAAGGTGATTCTAAAATTTATATGGAAATTCAAAGATCCTAGAAAAGCCAAAACAATTTGAAAACTATTTTAGAAAGCTTACTCTTTCTTTCTTTGTTCTTTTGGTTGGTTTTCATTTAATTTCTATTTTTAATAATCCTGCTTTTCATTTATTTTTCCTTGAAACAAAACAACTCAAAAAATTACTAGAAGTAAGGCAGGTCTAAATTATAAATAAAGAAAATAAGTTCTGTCACTCACTAACTCCATGCTTAGGTGAAAGTGCATAAGAATTTCATCAGAAAACGACGATTCATACAAAAGTTACCAAATGGAGAATGATAGCAACTTAATTTTGTGACCAAAATATTTTTTTTGATATGGTTGCATGTCACCATTTGCTATCACTAAAAAATTCTAAATGCATTCTAACATATTCTCACTTTCTTAAAGATTAAAAAAATTCATGATATTCCATTGCATTAACACCATAGATCTTTTTAGGTTGACACTTACTTCAAATGAGATACTTTAATCATTTCGATGGGTGATTCATCATTGCCTCTTTCACCGCGAAAAGCAATACTCCTACCTTTAATTACAAATATTAAAGAAAATATAAAAACAACACATAAAACATATAAAAGAAACAAGAAGCCATACAAATGTAATTTGATCAGTCTACCCTTTATCCTCCTGTTCATTCCTCCATTTGCTTCTAAGCTGTTTCTAATAATCTAAATTCAGAAAATATTCTTAAAAGTATTACAAGTTAATGATCAATAATATATTACTTATATTCAAATATCTATTTTATAAAAAGGCATTTTCATTTGTTATACAGTTTCTTGAAATCTGTAATTCAATTTTAGAAATACTAATTTCTAAAATTTTAAGGTAAAACAATTGTCCACTGTAAAAACTACTTGATTATTTAAAGTAATATAAACATTCCCATGTTTCCAAATACTAACTAGTGGGGGAAAAACTCTTGAAACATGTATTTAAGATTTTCTTGTCCCATCTGCAAAATACTAAAATATTTTGGACATGTTTCTACCAAAATGTCTCTATAAACTGAACTTAGAGAATGATAACTACAATATTATGCATGATGCATAGTTACAATATAAGAATTAACAAAAGAAGGTTAATGGTTTTCTGTTAATGAAAAGTATAAATGCTACTTATGTCTTAATAAATTCTACCTTATATCTTTTCTTAGATTTTTATTCACATTAAATAAGACTGAACATACTCAATTCAAAGACAACTGAATGCCTAAACGTCTCCCTGCCGCTCGATGCCATCAAGTGGAATGTCACTCTGCTCACTATTATACCCCAAATAGCCGTGTCCTTTCCTGACTCGGTTAGTCTGCTGGCCTCCTTAGAAGACAAGCCTATAAAAGTCTAATCTATGAACTCAAATATCCCACTTAAGGAAGTCATTAATCATTACTATAGACATTAGTTCCTTAAGAATAAATCTGTGAAAGATTTTAAGTTATATCTTACAGTTCTGAACTTGAGTTGACTGGAAAAAAATGAACAAGGACTTTTTTAGTGAATGATGCTAGAGTACAGCATTTCATCTCTGGGATACTACATAACTAGAGAGCTGGTGCCAGTTTGTTGGCAAGTTAGGAATCTGGGGATAAGGGAACTGGACAGGTCACTTCCAATGAGACTAGAACAACACTGGACTACAGATGGGGCTGCTGCCTTGAGGTTCAGTAAAAATCACCTATATCTTTGAGAGCTTGGGAATATATATGGAGAATATAAGAAAACAACCATACACTTCATTTATTTACAACCATTTACTTGACTTATTATACATACACAGGTATACACATATATTGGTTAGAATCATCTATACATATTCACATTGCTATACCATTTTAAAGAAACTTATCATAATTTTGTCAGAAAGCCTTTATGAAATTACTGCATGTACCATAAAATAATTTTAAACTCTCACCTTATTAGATTTTCAAGTTCTTTTGAAATTCACTGGATTTAGGTTTTTAACAATTCTGAACAAGTTACTTTTCCGGAATGTTTCCCATTATAAAGTTTTCAAACTTCCAAATCAAGTTTCTCTATTCAGTCAGTCAGAGATCATCAAAAGTTTTAAATTTGAGCTTAACAATACTTAACCTCTGAGTTTTCTAAGGGTTTCCTGCAAAGGCTTTCTTTTCTTTCCTTCCTCTCTCTCTCCCCCCAGCCCCGCCTTCTCTCTTTAGAGGCAGAGTCTCGCTATGTTTTTGAAAGAGGGTCTCAAACTCCTGGGCTCAAGCAATCCTCCTGCCTCAGCCTCCCAAAGTGCTAGGATTATAGGCGTGAGCCACCATGCCTGGCCCAAGGCCAAATTTTTAAACAGAGAATCTAATAAAGAGTAATTTTAAAATTGATCTTTTTATTATATATAACAATGCACTTAAAAGTAGACCTGGTATCCTATTTTTTTTATGAATCTGTTTAAGTTAATGGCCCTCCATTTTACCATTTATTTGTGTTAACAAAATTTCCATAAAAACAATGATGAGATCTTTGTAGAGCAAATATTACAAAACAAAAGAATATATAAACACAGAAAACAAGATAAAACTCAAAGGTAAAAGTATTTTGGACATGTTTTATAAATAACAACATCATTGATCAATATGACAAACCACTTTGAATCTTTTAAAACAAACCTGTTGGAAGATCAACCAGTTGAAGTTCATTTCTCACTAATCCCAAGTTGTTTGGTGTTGAGGTAGCAAAAGAAAGAAAGCTGGTTAAACTCGTCCATTCGATACCCCTATAATGACAAATTAAACAAAGACTAAACTAATACCCTTTTTTGTTGGAAACATTTATTTAAAAAATAAGTTTTCCTAAGACCTAAATTTTATTACACAAGTTAATCAAAAAATAATACGATCTTTTGTCTTTTTTTTTTTTGAGATAGTGTCTTGCTCTATCAGCTGGGCTAGAGTGCAGTGGCATCATCATAGCTTACCACAGCCTCCAAATCCTGGGCTCGAGTGATCCTCCTACCTCAGCCTCCCAAGTAGCTGGGACTACAGAGATGTACCACCATGCCTGGCTAATTATTTTAAATTTTTTGTAGAGACAGGGGTCTCACTGTTGTCCAGGCTGATCTTAAACTCCTGGGCTCAAGTGATCCTCCTACCCTCGGCCTCCCAAAGTGCTAGGATTCCATGCGTGAGCCACTGCTCCTAGCTAACCTTTTATCATAACATGATCTTATATTTGAGACTATATTACCATATATTTCTAACACATATAAAATTATTTCTAATTAAAACTTTATTTCCAAATGTAATGACAAGATAGTTTAGTGACCAGGATTCATTCAGCATTAAAATGACTATTACAATCTGGCCAGAGAGTGAATCACATGATAATAGTTTCCAAGAATTCCAACTGCTTAAAAAGAAGTGGTATAGAAATATTCTGAACAGAATGCTTAAAGTTAGGTACACTTAAGACTTTTATCAAATTTTAACAAAATTCTTAGTTTGGAAGCAGAAATTTCAGAAACAAAGAATAGAAACTGAGCTGTTAGATTTGGAAGTGGTTAAAAGTTCCAAATAGTACATTAATTAGAGAGAAGCACAAAAGAAAAATCTCAAGGAAAAAGATATGTATGATAAGACGGCAACCTAATGCCCTGGGAGTCTCATTTATGTGGGACAGGAGGTGATGCCACATTTTTCCCACTAACATAACTGGACAGTGCAAACCATCACAATCTGCAGAGAATGGAAGACAGAAGGGGCCACTGGGACAACGACCCAGCCGGTCAGTGTCATGAAAAGGATCTGCACTGGTACAAGGTGACAGAGGATGGTCGGGAGAGAAGTCTAAACCTCTGTTCCATACGACTGCTCATCAGCATTTATGGGACAGCCATTTTTAAAAACAATTTATCATCTATGGCACCTCTCAAAATACAATAGCAGTGTTGAGTAGCTGTGACAGAAGTTGTTAAGGGCTAAAATCCTAAGCCTAAAATATTTACTACAGAAAATGTTTACCAACCTCTGCTCTAGTTTATCCATTTCTATACCAATTTGAATGCAATTGCTAGGTTTAGCATGAAATACTGTTTTTAACATGTCTCCTATTTACCCAAGAACACACAATGGCTTCCTGCATAATATCCCAACTCCTCTATGTGGACTTCAAGGCCATCCAGCCATTTGCCTCATCCTACCTAACCAAGCTGACCTCTCAATCATTTGAACCTTATCTGCCACTTTAATGAGAATAACCTTCTTTACTGATCCCATTGTACCTACCTACTTGTCTTTTCTCAGAGGGACAAGCATAATCCAAAGAGAATTAAAAACAATTTGCAACAACAGAGAATTTCTGTGGTTATCAAGGATTATAACTTTTTAAACATAAAGTTTCCTGAAACACTCAGATTAGGCTACTTATAACTGAGTACCTTTGGGAGCGTCCATGCCTGGAATGAACTCTCTTTTCCTCTTCAAATGCTACTGGAGTTCAAGTCCTGGCTCGAACACTTGATAGCTCTGTGCTCTCTCTATACCTCGATTTCCTCATCTGTTGCTCAGGAATAGTAACACTGAGTATGTGAATAAGCCTGGCAGGTAGTAAGAACCACGTGTATTGGCAATTATCATTATTACTCTCATTTCAAGATCTAACTGAAGCCCCATTTTCTTCATGAAGCCTCCCCATTTCCTAAACTCAAACCACACCCATAGTGAATACTATATAATTTAGATAATTAGTCACTAGAAAAGTTCCTTGGACTCTTGTTTCTCCTTTTGTTTTCTTAACAGCAACAGTACTCATTAATTTTTCTACTTAGAGTGAACAAAATATAAGAGGAATCATTTTGGATGTATTCTGCTCTCTGTATTGGTCTGGTAGCTTCAATAAGACCTGTTTGTCCACAGAAACCCTAAGACCCACCCTTCAAGTCTTGCAGTCCGAACAGATCATGCTCCAGTATAGTGATGCCACTATCTTTGGACCGTAAGAATTCCAGTCCTCCTGTTTCTCATTCATTATTTCGAAAATTATATCTGTTAAGTACCTGGTATATGTGAGAGACTGTGCTAGGCACTGGAAATGGAGCCGTGGACGAGACAGACATAATTGCTGTCCTTCTGGAGCTTACAATCTAGCAGAAAAGAGACATTACACAAGTGCCTTCTGCATTATCTACTACAAAAAAAGTGAAGAGTTCAGCATGACCATGTAAGAATCAGACATAATCTGGTCTCAGGGGCCAGCCAGCCTCTGAAGGACTATTAAAGCTCAGACCCAAAGGGCAAATTGGGCTTTAATTTAAGCCTGAATGACTGAGGAAACAGTGTGGCTGGCTGAGAAACACTGTGCTAGATAAAACTCTCTTAGAAGGGAGGTACTCCGTCATGTCTCTACAGGCACGTAAGTACTCAGGAAATTTTGTTAGATTAAGGGAATGATGTCCAAGAAAAACTTAGCACTCCTTATGTTTATTGGTTCCATGTATTTTCAAAGAAGTGCTTTCCCCACTGTTTACAAGATGTTCTAGTGTACAGGATATAACAGAACACAGAGTAGCTGCTTATATGTAATCAAGCAGTCTGAGCATGTTGCCTTTGAATAGATTACAGAAGCAGCTTGTATATCTGATTCCTATTGAGGAAAATAAAAACCAAGTTGAACTTCAAAGTGGATTAGATAAAGAGGATTATTTCTCAGAAGAAAATAAAAACTCTTACCAAACATAGCTGAGTACCACACTGCCCTCAGGATTAGAACACTATCATCTAGGTCTAACTGTACACTGAGGTCTATAAAAAATTAATAAGAACAGCAGCTCATTTTCTGACTTGATCTAGGATTTTTTTTTTTTTTTGTAGGATTCCTAACCACTGAACAATTGCAACCTTAGAATTATCAGCAGGTATTTATGGTTGACTCCTACAGTTTCTCAAGCTGGGCCTGTTGACCACCTACTGGGGTTGCTATAGATAGGCTCCTCCTCAACACTGTGTGGCTAAGGGGAGCACACACTTTCTGAATGGCCTTGAAATTCTAAGATCCTTCTGCAAATTTACAGACAGACAAAATAGAGATCATTTTACTTTCCACAAATCACTCAGTTTACTCAAAGCAATACTGAGTCAATCAATGTTCTGATATTCATATATGCTACTGTTATAATATTAATTTTTGACATTCAAAATAGAACTGGGCTATATCACAGGCTGAACATCCCTAAATCCAAAAATCCAATCCAAAATGCTCTAAAAATCCAAAACTTTTTGAGCACCATCATGACACCTTTGTTTTCTGATGGTTCAATGTACACAGAGTTTCATGTATAAAATTATTAAAAATATTATATAAAATTACCTTCAGGCTATGTGTATAAGGTGTATATGAGACATAGGTGAATTTTGGGTTTAGACTCAGTGCCCATCCCCAACATATCTCCTTATATATATGCAAATATTCCAAAAACTGAAAAAACCCCGAAATCTGAAATACTTCTGGTCCCAAGCATTTTGAATAAGGGATACTCAATATGTATTGTAAACTCAGCCTATTGGACAAAGACACAAACTAATAATTTAAGAAAACCTACACGTATCTCTCTATTTTGTTTACTTCCAGGTATCTTTCACTGGATTATAAGCATCAAATGTTTACAAGCATATAGAAAACTCTCAATAGATATTTGAGTAAAGTATCCCTGGTTAAAACATCCTGGTTTTAAAAAACACACAAATGTAACTATCGGCAGGAACTGCAGGGTTACAGTCCCTGGCTGTATGTATGTACAACATTCAAGTACTTAAGATTATGTGATTTAAAAAACCACATTTAGTCTAAGGTAGAAATACAATTTTCTAAAAGTAAGCGTTAACTTTTATATAAAATCTAGAATATATTGGGTTTATTGATAATAAGCTCTGAAATTTTTATAACACATCTGCAAAATTTTTATAATGGCTTTAATTGTAATACTAAAATTGTATTAATTGAGACACAAAGACAGCAGGATTTCAGCATCCTCTTGGGCAGAATCTCTGAATATAAAATGTGAATTATTTTCAACATGGCAATTAAGAGGGAAAATTCATTTAAATAATGGAGCATCTTTGTATGATCATTCACAACACTAGAATGAGATACTAAATATCCCTTAGTTATTTAGTATCTCAAGCAACACTCTCTAATTAATTTCAGTGTTATTCAACCATAAATATTATCATAGCATGTGTAAGTTATGATATTCAGTGACATCTACAATCTGACTGATCCAGGATAACAAATCTTACTTAAAACTAACAGCTACGTGACAAATTAGCTATTGAAAGTTTCACTGTTAAGGGAAAAAAATGACAATGTGTTTGATTTTTCAGAAGCATGTGTCAAATCTTTGCATGAATCTTGGCTTGGTCAACAGTTTTATTTTATTGCCAACATAATTCCTATTCCAACTAACCTATGTGAATTTTTTTAGCTGGAGCTCTAGAACATACACTGTAAGAGTCCGTTAAGTCCTAAGGCTATGAAGCTTCAAAGGCCTAGACTAAATTCCATCTACCTCTTTCACAGATTACTCTGTAATTCTCAGTTTCTTCCCCTGTAAATTGGAAATACAGTGCTTATCCCATACAGTTGTAGTGGGGATTCAACAAAATGATGCATGCAATGTATTAATACTTAACATAACCCTTAGAACAAGTACTGGTTAAATGGAGAGTTTTGATTGGTTGGTGTTAGCCATAAGAGGAAACATCACACACAAAAGGCAAGGGAGAAAGGAAATGTCAAGAGAAGAAATGTACACAGGAAAGGAAGGGAGAAAGAAGATATCAGCAGTGGCAGCCAAGACTATTAGAAGAAGTGCCAGAATGGCAAATTACAGACATCATAACAGCAGAGAAGAGAAAAGAAGATAAACAGCCTGAGACGGTTCAAACAGACACCTGTGTCACTGCACTCCAAAAGCTCAATGCATTTGAAGACATTTCTATTCCATGTAAATGTATCTGGGGAGATACTGTAGGGGCACAGCACAAGGTAGCAATAAACAGTCGCCTGGGTTGTACCACAAAAAAATGCACTTGAACGAATAAGGCAATGTAAACTTTTCAGCAATTTTCAGCACATCAGAAGTTGTGATATTTAAAGAGTTAACCCTTCTCCATTCAGAAAATGCATTTACTCAGAATACTGTGTTCACTAAAGGTTCACTAAAGAATTTTAATGTATACACAAGACCTATAATTATATAATATATAGAAAACAGAAATATACTTTCATTAAAAGATCATCAAAAACTACTGGAAATTTCTATCATTATATGTATGTGTAACTGTATAATCTATCATTGATAGGGCAAAAAATAAAATAAAAAAATAGCCTTGCATTTAGCAAAATAATGCTATGGAGTAGACAGGTATGCACTTCAAAACAAAAAGCAAGAGGCACTCCTCTATCAGGCCTTTCCTAAGACATCTCTCTATACACAGCACTCATAAGCAGATCATATCTCAAAAATCAAAGAGTAAGTGCTATACAGTTTCAGTACTTTATCTAGTGGTATTTAAACAAAGAAATAAATAATATTAATTAACAATTAAAATGACTTTATTCAAATTTATCATGAGCAGTCCTACTGATGAATCTTCACAGAAATAAAAAATAAAAGAAATAAACCTGAACAAAGCAATATAGGGATTTCCAGTGAGAAACTAGCCTGGAGCTTAGGAGAAACAAATAAGATATAGCAGTAAAAGAGAAAAAAATTCTCCACTGCTTATGTTCTTTACAAAGCAAACAATTAGTACTCATCCTTAATTAACATAGCTATTAGTTGGATATGAATATTCATTATTCAAATTTTTCAGTCAAATAATCACCACTGCAAATACCACTGCAGAGTAAACAATGTAGAAAAGTCAGTGAGAACTTTTTCCTGATACTATATATGTTTGTGATCCCAACATCGCAATGACATACTCACTTGACTTCACATGAATGGATGCTTAACTCCTTGTGTAGCAGACCGCTGGTGAGGTGGTACACCAGGACAGAACCATTTCCTGTACCTATCAAAATGATGTAACAGAAGACTATTAATTTAGTGGGAATTCCACATCTTGTCAACACAAATCTTTCTCAAGATTTTAATCATTTTATAACACTTAATCTTTTACCAAAGGGACTCAAGCTATGTACCAAAAAAAAAAGAAAGAAAGAAAAGAAAAAAAAGAATTAATTTCTTTTTCCACTCTCTCATCAAAAATGGGCCTAATTTGATGTGCTCTACAATCTTGTCTAACTCCAGGGATAGATTTTCACAGAAAGATTTTAAAACCTGTATCAATACACATACAATTTGCAGCTTTCCTAAGCTTTTCTACACATCGGAGTTTATATAATACTTTTTGAAATTCAGAAGGTTTCTTATAGCTGGTCCTCAAAAAGGCAACCTAGGAGAGCTCATCAACCAGGTTTTTCTATTCTTCTTTACAAAGTTTTTGTTTTTGACCTATCTCATATTAAATAAATCCTGACAAGATCATAAAGTATGATTGTTAATTGTGAATTCTACAGTTAAAGAAGCCTGGGCTCAAGCCCTGGCTCTGCCCAATACTTTTGGGTAAATTATTTGCCCATACTAAATCTGTTTTTACCTCTTTGAAATGGGAAGAGTAGAAAATCTATTTGTTAGAAATTAAATAAGAAAATATATGTAAAACACTTAGCACAGTACTTGGCACAAAGTAAGCACTTGGTTAACTATTAGTATTTCTGTTATCACTATAATTAATAGTTTAAAGTTATTACTATTCCTAAAGCTTTTCGTGGTCTCAAGTAGTATGTCTAAAGTTTAAACAGAAGGGACAGGAACATACTTGAGAAAGTAAAGCCTCTGTCTCTAAAATGTATTTATCAATTAAGCAAGAAAAGTGAATAAATTATTTGGACAATCACTTTCTTACTGCACATAATTTGAAATGATTAATGAATTCATACAAAGCAACAGAATGGAAGTAAAAATGGTAGGCAAATTCCAATTTTATCTTATTTGCAAAATAAAGCTCCAGAAATCTTTTGCAAAATCATTTTAGAAAAACATATTGTACAGTTGCTTATACTTACCATCTATTTCATAATAATACCTTCTGGTACTGCAAAAGTATTACTAAAGTTTTTCAATTAAAAGATCTTCATAATAATCAAATGATTTCTACAATCTTAAGTTTTTATGATGGTGAACCTTAAAACTAATACTCTAGGAAACAAGAAATAATTCCATAGTTGAACTCTACTTATCTTCCCTAGTGATACTGCAGAACTTTAGGTACTTATTTTACATTTTTTACTTTTACTTTGTTATTATACTAAAGTCAGTAAATGATGATATTCACTATATGCTAGTACAATACAACTTATTCTACAATAAATCTCAGACCTTGCCATAGCTCTTATTTTATGGCTGTCCCAAGGAGTAATTTTCCCTAAGAAACTGACAAAATCCTAACTGACAAATTAGGTACACTGACATTGTACATACATGTACATATAAAGTACACTGATGGATCCAAGTTAAAATCTCTATTAGAAGTTAAATATGAATCCATAGTTTCTAAAACAAAAATTAAACATTTATCTGCATTTATATAAATTTGGACACAAATACACAGACTACTGAATCTTAAAATTCAAATTACTTTCAGAAGATAGCCACAGGAAAAGAACAGGAAAAGCATACTGCCAAATAGTTATACCCAAATGAATCTTTAGTACTGACAAGTCAGCCATTAAGCTGAGATATGTTGTCCACAAAATAAATGTGGTTAGGTTTTCATTTAAGAAAGAAGAAAAAGAATCACAAAGCACATGTTTATAGATTTGGGGAGAAAGACAGAAGCCAACTAACAGCAACTTAAGAAGAAATGTTGAGGGTTTCAAACAAATAGACTATTTTTCAAAAAATTTGAAGAAATGTATTTTAACCTCATATATTTAATAGCAAATTAAAGTTTGTTTTTTTCTGTACACTGTAAAAAAAATTAGGTTCATCACCTTACTATGAAATTAATTGACAGCAACTTGAAACCTAGACAAATTTTCTATCTATAACATAAAAATATGCAATTTCAAACAAAAAAGCAAATCTTAGTTTATAGGGACCATAGCAACTTTAAACAATATTTAACATACAATTCTTAGCAAATGGAGAACCCTGCTATTATTAAACTGTTAACTTTGACTATATTTTTAATTAACAAGACTGAATACAAAATGGCATGCACAGAGAGACTGGGGTGGTCCAAGAAAAGACAAGAAGTCTGTGATTTAGCATCACACAGGGACTAGCCTCTTGATATTTCAGAAATGTATTATAGTGTTAGAGACTCGATTATCCAATCTCAGGTGGATGAGTTATCACTGAAATTAAAAAACAGCTGGAATAAAAGGACAAGAGAAAATAAGAAAAATGTTTCAAGATGAGTATTTACATGATTTTACTTAGCCTCTACCTCCTTTTAAAGCATCCTCAAAGAGAACAAAAGATTTTCTAGAAACTAGGAAACCTAAACATCTTATAAAGTGCGTTAAAAAAAAGATAGGTCAAATATTCACCAACAGCAAGCAGTGGCTGATACATCTTGATGTTTTTTGTGGTCAACGGTGGGCACATACGGATAGCAAACTGTGGTGAGGGCAGTCCTGAAAGCAGTCCTGTTAGCAGGAATTTGAGGTGCACTTCCTGCAGAATGGAGCCTTTGGGATGTTCTTCCCCAGCAATTGCACTTTGTCCTGATTTGTAATAAAAATAACAAAACATACTAATTATAACATATGTTGACCTTAAAAATCTAAAGAAACTTTTCAGTGGAAACAGTTCCTCGGTTTTAGAAGCAAAGGTGTAATGTAGCACTCTAGGGCTGTAGCTATTAGGGCCACAATGGCTGTGTTTGGCTATGGAACTTAAATCACACCAGCTTACAACTCAAAAGAGAGAATTCCAGAGTGTTGCTATCCAGAATTCAGGGACCTATGTCTTCTAAGAAACATTATTTTAGTGAAAGTTTCTGGTATTAAGGCACTAAACAGAGCTCCAGAACAAATCAAGAGAACTTAGGTTATAGAACAGTTTCTGTGGTGTGGGATGCTGTACCACATTCCCATCTTACTGCTTTCTAAAGGGTTATTTTTCAATCTGATGTACTTTGTAAAGTGTATATAAAATTGGTAATCATGAAAAGCAGGTTCAAAGACCTCACTTGTGATTCTAGTAAGAAATCTTAAGGTGTCAATATAAATAGAAAATTTAAGCTTTATAAGTAAATATATAAAATAATAAATACAAAATAAATAAGCTGGATAATATATCAACTGTCAATGTTCACAGTTAAGTCTTAAATGGCATTATTTTCAGATATACCATTTGTACTTAGGTTCCCAGGTTTCAAACTAAAAAGAGGATTCCAATAAAAACCATTCTAACAAAATGTGAACACAAAGAGTACAACAAAATCAAGACTGTTCATTAAAAAGGGTATATAAATGTCCTTCCTATAAACTACTATTAAATATTGGGATTAACTCCCCAAAACCACATAATAAAGAATATGTGAGTGTGTGTGTATATGTGTGTGTATACATATATATATATCTACATCTACATACACATACATAAAAACATGGAAATACTGTGAAAGGAAAAATGTAAATAATTACTAAGACTGTGTGTGATGGGACTATGAATATAACGATTTAAGGCTGTAAAGTTTTTTTTAATAATAATGTTATTTTAAAATCCACACAATATATAAGAAAAATGGCCATCAATTTAATCCAATTAAAATGATCCCTTAGGTTAGCCATATAGTTGATACCAAAATCTCTCTGCCTAACTTTGGTAACAAAAGATGGACTATAAAGGAATGGGAAGTTCAACAGGTAGGTACCACATATACCAACCCTATTAGCTTGGAGTTGACTCCTGGGAAAAGCCACATATTTCTTCAAGTATTTTCCATAATGACAGGGTACAGCAGATTAGGCCTTAATGAGCATCAGCTTTTATACAATGAATATAAATCAGCCTCTGTATTTAACTGAATTGCTTTCAATTATCACTAAGTACACAGTGAACTTCAAATTAAAAGTTTAATTAAAAGTTTTAATTAAAATGTTTCCAAGTACAAAGCTTTATTTATTTAACACTTTAAAATCAACCACATTTTCAAGAACTGCTATACAATCTGTATCCTTTTTCCCTTAAACACTGTAATTTATACCACTTAGATACCTAAACAGCATTAAATTTCAATCTCCTATGGGCTTCATATTACTGATTAGTTCTGTTCATGTGTTTTTATAATTCTTTTCACTTCAATATTTCATTTTAAGAACAGACAAGGTCAATTAACTCAAAAAATTATATTACTTATGAAATGAATTTTACAAAACAAGTCATGTGTCTAAACTTTTCGATACAGATTTATGTCTAGTGAATAGAAAGAATTTTAAATATAAAAGTTAGAGTCATTCAGCAAAAGGATTTTAGGACTGGTAAGAATCATGCCAAAACAGAAGCCTAGAGAGAGGTCAGGGTAACAGTGGAGCCACCAGGACTGGAGGCCATTGCTAAGGAGTAATATCAGGAGTCGGGATTACTGAGGTCACAGTCTGGCTCTTCCACCGCGTGGCTGAGTAGTTGGGGGCATGTTCTTTAATCTGTGTGGGCCTCAGCTCCCTAATATTATCTACCTTGCAGAGTTGTGGTGAGGGAATACATGTTTAGCACAACACTTAACATAGTATTAAGCACTCAATAAACGTGATCTGATTAATATGATTAATAAGGTAATGCTCTTTCTATTAATAGTCTATCACCTACCTAGCATTTCAACAAAAAGACCTAAATAACATACATTTTCAATTGCATTATGGAAGAATAAAAAATGATACAGAAAATCCTTTATAAACCACAGCCACAATTTAAAAAGAATTAGATGTCAAAATTGCTTGGCATAGTTACAAAGTCTAACAATTTCAAATGGCATAAAATTTAAAATCACAAATCCTCATTCTTCCTTTAATATGTATGTACTAGCCCCATAATAATTAAATAACTTTGAATATTTTATCTACAAGTAAATATTTGTTGAAAGAATCCCCAACACAAAAGAAAATTCATGTCAAAAAGTTAAAATAATTTTTCTAATATTGCTCACTTTATTCCTTTAATAAATATATACTGCAAATCCAGACTGCACAAGGCCCTGTGCTGAGGCATACAAGATTGAATCAAACACTGCCCCACCCTTGTGGAACTTATAACTTTGTGAATGAAATAGAAGCAAAAATAACTACAAATAAAATATAGCTGGTAACTATTAAGGGGCCACAAAAGAAGAACATTTAAATTGGACTTACGAGATTAAAGAAAGAAACACTTGAGTTGAATTGTGAATTAGGAGTGGCAGAAAAGGAGAGAGAGGAAGCATGTACTTAATTCCAAGCTGGGAGACTAGTGAACGTGTGGGCCCTGGGAGGTGTTGTATAGCTCAGCAAGGGCCACAGATCCCAGACCCAGATGCCCAATGTGTTCTTTTGTTTAGACCAGAGTCTCCCATGAGTGAACATTTTCTAATTCCAACAACTATAATGCCAATCTATGCTGCTTCAGGCACTTTGGTGCTTAAATATTTTATACCCCTCTAATTTATTTAAAACATTTTAGTTTTCTCAAGTATTAACTTTGACTTTATAATAATTGCAAGTCAGTGACTCTATTAATTTTGCTCTTCAAAAAGAATACCTAACTTGAAAGTTAGAGGGAAAAAACAAGCTTACCAATCATGTTATCTAAGGAAAGGTCTGGGAGTTTATTCTGTAGCACTCCTACAGGAATTCCACAGAAAGACACTGGTGAATATAAAGGTGACACACCAGAACTACTGCAAAGACATAATAATTAGATGTTTTCACAAATTTAAAACCTGCATTACACATTAAGAACTCAAACTATTAATTCCAGATCATGGCATTATATCTATTTTTATAATATTTATAATATTAATCTTATACATCAATGAAGTAACTCTAGCAGGTTTACATAATTCTCTAATAATGTAGAGCCTTAATTATCACCTTAAAAACATTTTTACAGAAAAATGGCCCTATTTCTGTATGATTCTGGTAATTTAAAAGAAAAGGAAACAGAACAAAAACACAATCTTATCAATTCAGGTACCTGTTCCGTGAACTTCGATTACAAAGAGCAGACTTGAGTTCCCATATCATGACTCTGCCATCACTCACTATGAGGGCAGCTGAATTCTCGTTGACAGGACAGCACACCATACTGAAGGGACGGACAGTTTTTGTCACCCTGATTGCATCACACTGGCTTCGTAAATCATACGTAAGCTCCTGAACAGGATCTAGATCTTAATATAAAATTGTTTTCTTTTAAATAGGAGAAAGCATCCATATCAATATCACTACTATTTGTTTCAATGTAAATAAAACTTTCTCTAAAAAGGATATCACTCCTTGACAAACGCAAAGTTTGTCAACAATGGGTTCACTTTTTACAATTACTACTAAATTTCCTCAGAATATAAAGATAATTCACTTTATGACTGTACACTTCAAGCTTAATCTCCAAAATAACAACTATGATTGAGATACCTTTTTTCAATACTTTGAAATAAAATGCTTTGATAAAGGATGAATAGTGACATATGATTAAATAATGGATATACTGCCATCATAATTTGCAGCAGCCTATAATAAGCCTGAAAATAACTATACTTTACAAAAGATGTAAAAATCACTTTCACCTTTACACCGTATGTCATTTCACAAAAACATTATTTGGCTGGCATTTGCCATGTGAAGCTTTATAAAATAATTTTGAAGAAAAATATAACTAACATTATTGTGAGATAGAAACTCACCTGGTTCCTCATTTGAAGTGGTGAAAATGCTATTGTACGATCTACGAACACGTAAGGTTATACAACCATTTTCATGTAGACAAAATAAACCATCACGCTGAAAGCAGGGTATTACCTTTAAATAGATGATATATTTATTTTTTAAAACATAATAGATTAATAAAGCATATACCATGAAACTCAAACTCATACTTAGAGAATATGGGCAAAATGAACAAATAACAAAAATACACAAATAATACCAAGCTTTTGAACTAAATAAACATTTAAAAAATCTATTTATAATCCTAAAAAATTTATCTTTATCCATGTAACTTAAATAGTTCAGTAAATACCTCACAATTAGTCAAAATTTCTAGGACAAATCAAACTAATCAAAAGTTCAGAAAAATAAGGAATACAAAATAATGTTGTTAGTCTTCTAATAAATATAAATGAGAAAATAGAACTAAGGACTTTTACAAGACTATGGTCTTTTCCAATATAACATTTATATCCTCTAGAAATGTAGTTTATAAATTGTAGATACCTGCAGAAATGGAACTCCTGTTCGTTCTATTGCAATCACACCCACTGTTTGATTCACCTCAAGGTCAAGGATTAAAATCTCTCGAGGATAGAGTAACAACATGTGGTTCCTTTTTGAAGGCAGATATGCCAACTGAAGGCAATCATTAAGAGTTATGAATTCAGCACTGAAAAAAGTAAACATTTACTTTAAGAATTGAGAAACGAGTCAGACTTAATTCATATCAGAAAGAGCTAGAAAATGATTTAATTTTGTACTTTCCATACAAAAATTGTCAATGAGAATTTACAACTCTTTCCTGAAATGACCAACATGGGTTAGCATCTAAAATGTAGACCTCTACTGTGTGCCAAAATCCAAATTATGACAATAATATTGTATAGGTTGAGTAGAAATGTCACTGTTTATAAATTTTTGAAATATTTAAAATAGTAGAGTATTGTGTCTATGATATGAGATGATAAGTGATTGGCATTCATAAGATAGTTTTATTTTTACTTTGTAATTAGAAGTACAAGATAGACTGCTGTAATCGAGACTTAGGATTAAAACATCAACAATTAGGGTAAGTAGAGCCACTGGACCAGACTGGACTATCTGTATGGCCTCAGGCAAGCTACTTCCCCTTCTCCACCTTCATTCACTTTTAAGCTGTCTCAAATCCTTTTTAAAACAAAGTAGGGTATTTTATTTACTTATATCACAGCATTTTCTTCTGTCTAAATAAAACTGATGAAACTATGTGGATTGTAAAAGACTATTACAGAATCTCAAAAATCATTTTAGTAATTTGTGATTGTTGTATATATTTAATCACCTTTTTAAATTAAATATTAATATATTTCAATAGGAATAGACATAAAATTATATACTATTAATATGTTCTTTTTACATATGATTTTATTGAAAGGCTTTGAAATTTAAAATAAAGTTAGTTTACAGGACTAGAGAGGGATTTTTATTGCATTAAAATCTTGACTCTGCCATTTCTCAGTTAGGCGAGTTTGAGTAACTTTATTTAAAATGACGTAGGACTCAGTTTTCCTCATCTGTAAAATCAGACTAGTACTACTGCCTAGAATTGTGCTAAGACTACATGAATTAATGGATGTGAAAGCACCCAAGGAAGTTCTACTTGAAGGAATAATGTATTTTCCTAAGACTCACAATTTACATGTAATTCATATCAGAGATAACTTAAGAGATATAAATCATAGATTATAAAACTATTCATACTGCCAGTTATATGTTTATAATAAGGAAGCCATGAAAAATAGAAAGTTATCTTAAGATACTTAAGGAAAAATCTTAAATTATTTTGGCACAGGATAGGAGATAAATTAACTAATGAACTTAACCAGTCTATAGTTTAATATATAAAAATGGTAACCACAACTTTAGAATCATCTATTTTCAGAAGTAGAAATCAAAAGTCAAAAATTTTAATCTGTAAAAATCAGTAGGGGAGTTTAGCACAGCTAGTGGAAACAAATGAACCATGTTAAATGCTAAATTTTCTCTTGGGGAGAAGACAAAATGAATATTTTTTCCTTTAATAAACTCGAAATTAGAAATGAGAAAAGGTGAGATGAAGAAAATCAATCTTAGTACATCTTCAAAAAGGATGTTTTCATATCTGATAAGTAGATGAGTGTTGTTCGTTCTATACTTGTAACTTACCTAGGTTTCTCTTGAGTGATTAAAATTTTGACTTTATTAAGAGCCTTCTTGGCACCTGTGGCTGCAGCCAGCTTGTTATGAGCTGGGCTAGAGTGTGGGCTGGATATGTAAACTTTTTTCCCAGGGCCTGAGGGAGGCTTGGATGGAGAGAAGTCTGAGATGAAAACAATACCCTCGCTGGTGAGTACTATATTGAGAAAAGCAAAACTCTGATTAAAATTTAATCAAGTTTAGCAGTTTTATTCTGATACAATTTTCAGAGCAAAATAATGATAATTTTAATAACACAGAACTGCAATATTATGTACTCATAATATAATGGGAATGTTCTCCAAGTTGAAGAGAAACAGGTGGTCCATTACAATTTTTTAGAGGCCTCTAAGCTCAGCATTCTAAATTATGTTTTATATTAAAAAGATACCAGAAGGTTATTGGCAGGAAGAACAAATGTTTGTTCTTTCAGATAAATTCAGTGCACAGACTTTCATTAGAAGTCCCTTCCTCATTATATCCCATAACTTCAAAATCCAAACACTTTTCAGAATATAAAGGAAGGGAAGAAAAAAGGAAGAAAAAAATCCCACATTTAAAGGGCTCTGCATGTCACAGTTAGCTAAGTTCAAATATTTGACTTGATGATAGCAAATTTTTAATGATTATGATGAGCTATATTCAGTCTAAACATATTTTCTTTTTCTTCTCAAGCATCGGACTGAACCTTACCATGAGCAGAAAGTGTCCTTTTTCCTTTACATTTAGAAAAAAAGTAGGGTACTCAGTGGCTTACTAAGTGTACATGAAACAAAAATATTCAAGGAGGGAGCAACACATTTAGCAATACAAATCAGGCCTTTTTAAGACTGAAAAAATAATCTCCCTTAACACTGGAGCTGACAAATATTGGGATATATGAGCAGAAAAACCTTATCTATCCTGGATCCTGGCAATTAGCAAGCCTGCTTCAAGCACAGGGAAAAAGGAAGCATTCAAGAGACATGACAACCCTAGCACACTCAGCATGAGTATAATGTTAGGTCAGCTGACACTTTGAAATACATAGTGCTTTCAACAACCAAATTATAGGGATGGAAGAGTTAACGCCATCAAGTTAGCCTAAGTTAGCCTAAAGCCTTGTCTTCTTTTCAGGTTCCAGAACTCATCCTGCAAGGTCCCCCTGGCTTCCCTTCTTTTGCAATGCCTTCCCTCCCTGACTCTGCCAACTGAGGTAGCCCTCCTGTGTTCCCATAGCACTGCATTCATATAAGCCAACCGAGTATATGTATGAACATGTTCATAAATAAACATTTATATATGCAAAAGCCTAAACACACTGTATTGTGGTTTTTTAAATAGCCCCATTTCTCATTTAACTTCTACTTGTCTGCCTTTCTTTTCTTCCTTCAATAGACACAGACACACACACACACACACAGGCACATACCCTTGATAAACCTTGATGGACAAAAGTTAGAATTTTGAGTCATTCAAACGCAGGGAAAACATTCTTCCCCATAGCTAATGCCCTTCCCTCTTTCACATTTCTGATCATTAACAAAATGAAACCTACTTTGACCACTCTATCTAATACAACTTGCCCATTTCATCCCCCATTCTTCTCCAACCCCTTTATCCTCTTTTACTTCCTTTATACCACCTATCACCTCTTAATATACTAGAATGGAATAATTCATTATGTTCATAGTTTATGATCTGACTCCCTCTCATGAGGATGAAAACTCTGTGAAGGCAGGAACCCTTGCTTCGGTTCCCAGAACAACAGTAACAGCTCAAGAAATATCTGCTGGATGACAGAATAAAGAATATTTTCTAAATAATTTAGCCACAAATATATCTAAAACAAATCTCATTTTAAGATCATGAGCTCAGTAAGACATCAAAAGTACACTGGCAAAAACTGCCTCCATAAGAAAAAAGTCCCTTGGGCTTACTCTGTTCCTTACATGCATCTGTTTATGGCACTCAAACCAATAGCATAAAGTAGGACAATTATTTAAAAAGCAAGAACTTAAATTGGTTACAGACTAAACCCTTGATTCAAGTTCTTTAAGTGTTCCTAGAAAAACAAATTCAACTAAGTCTGAATTAGAATATCAAAGTAACTGTCTGTCCCTGGCTAGTCTAATACTATTCACAAATTCAACATAGTAAAGGTATATTTAAATTTCTAAATATTGCTGACTTAAATTTCTAACTACTGAAATACTTGCAAATGATATGGGGTTATGATTTAGTATGTGTATTAGGAGCTGCAGAAATATGGACTAGATGTGCTTTTTCACTTTGGTCAGTCGTTTTAACGCTACAGATGTATAATGTGTGTGTATATCTTATGAATATGACATTACGATACTATAAATACCTCACTTAACTCACTTTCCACAAGCAACCATTACTCACAAGTTAAATGTGAGGGATCAAAAGGGTCAAAAGAAAAGGAAAGAATGTTGTCTGCATAGCTCTTCTTCCACAGTTTGGTGCCAGTGTCTGCATTCCAGAGCACGATGTAATTTGGCGGGTGGATGGCAAGCAGTAAATCCCGGGAAGCATCTTGATTCCACAACCACTGAACATCTGTAAAGACCCAATAAATAAAGGCAAAATTCAGAAATCATCCACTTCAAAACACTTGGCTTACTTGTCCTTGATATTTAGTTTTTTAAATGTAATACTTAAAATCTTAACCATCCCCCACCTAAATGTGATGCATGTGTGTGTGTGTGTGTGTATGTGTGTAGGTGTGTAGGTGTTTGCACAGAAAAGATTTGCAAAGAAAAGATTGCACAGAAAAAGCTAATTTTATATAAAAATGTTTATATAAAAATGTCAAAATGTTAAAGTTATCTGAAATATTACTTCAAAGAAAATTAAAGGCAATTTTCACTAATCACTACTTAAAACTATAAAATATGTGAGACTCTCCTAGCCATAATCAAGATGTCAGACTCCTCTAAAGTTTCTGTGGAATTACTTAATGGGATTCACAGGTTTTCGTGATTTTTCACAAGGATAAACAGAATACATAAAGATCTAGTTTGGTACCTAGTACATATTAAGTACTCAAAAAATATTTTTAAAATAGTAATTTAAAAAATTCATTCAGTCAAGAGACCCACTCAAGGATGTCAGTCCAAAGAATGCTGTATTGGTTTTAGGTCAATAACGTAAAGAAATGAGCAAACAATTTATATGAAAATGAGAATAAAATTTTATTCATCTCTATTAATATACAGTAAGTACTGATGGCTAATTCATAACAGCAGTTCAGCCAACTTTACTTATAATATACCTCAGATTATAAGATTGTTTGTAGCAGCTTAACTTTTCTTATCAGGCTTTACTGAGGCTAAGATTGAAACTAATGAGTTTTACCAAAGCACAAATAAGTTGAGACTTGAGGAAATATGCCCAGGAATATACTGATGGGAAAAAGAAAGCTAGATTCACATCAGTAGAACAGGCTAAATACAATCAAGAGTTAACTTAGAAGTGATAAAATTAAATGAATAGAAGAAAAACTACTTGCAGGGTAAGTGTACCAATCTAAACATTTAGCAGAGCACTTTCCTCACCTTGAATAGGCTTCGCATGCTCTTGGATTTCACACTGAGCTACTCCTGCTGCTACATCCCACACAATGATCTTTCCATTGACATCAGCGGAAGCCAGGCGCAAGCAATATGGTGAGCCAATGTTATGGTGATAGTTTTCCCTGGCCCATTTAACCTAGTATGAAGAAAAAAATTAAATCAAGTAAATACTGGCACCAGATGAAACTAAACAATATTTTTCACAAAACATCAACCAGAACTCATACTACATTTATATTACAAAAATCTTTAGCAAAAATAAATAGAAAACTGGTTTTCATTTTAAAATTATACATTTTTGTTATTTATGGTATTTTTAAAAGTCACAGTTAAATATTTTTTAAAACATCACAATGTTCTTGCCTTTAAAATATAAAAAAAATAGCATAGCCTTAATATTTTGGGAAATTCAGGTAAAAACTCCAGAATAGCTTAGAAATTAGTTTTCTTAAAATCTCATTATGACAGAATATCTAAAATCATAAATTGCGAAGTAGAATGCTTTTCCGTATTCTATTCTTCTAATTAAAAGGAAGACAACTTAGAGACCAAAAAAAACTGTGTGAACAGGAAGAAACAAAAGCAGACAAAACACTCTGGCTGTCCCTCTTCCAAAATATTTGAATGTTTTTATCTAAAGAAATTTACCCTTCATACCTCTAGCAACATTATTAAGAATAGAATTTTTAAAATAAAAAACACAAGAATTCAGGACAAATCTGATTAAACTCTTCAACAATGAATACTGATAGTTAACATAAAAGACAAATTACACAGTCCTCACCATGAGCCAAGGCGATCCCTGGCCACTACCCTGGTCAATTCCCTGGTCACTACCACCCTTCTCCTCCATCTCAGCATCCTGCTGATTTTCTTCAAAGTATTTATTACACAATTTGTAATTATTTTATTTACCTTTTTCTGACTTTTTACCACTCCGTGAACTGTCAGCACTTTGTTGATCATGTAGGCTTTGTTCACATTTCTATTCCCAGACCTCAGTTTAGCACCCAAAGCTGTGTTTAATAAATGAATTTACATACCACAAAAATCTTCAAATATATACATATATAAACATATGTATACATACCCACATGTGTATATCCATAAACATACTCATACATAATGCTAAGGTAGGAAAGTAAGCTAATCAATTGCAATAGTATTCATGAAGAAGATAGGAATGAAGTTTTCTGAACATCAATGCTAATAAGCCTTAAAATTTAACTGTAGTTGATCTTTTCCTCAGGCAAATTTTTTTTAATAAAATGTGTGTGCATGTGTACTTATGTGTATGCATATATGTATGTGTATATGTTTAGATATATTGAGCGTGTATAGTCAGTCAATTCTCATTATTTAGATTCCACATTTGTGAATTTGCCTAGTCATTAAATGTATTTGCAACTTCAAAATCAATACTTGCAGAGCTTTTGCAGTCATCTACAAACAAGCACAGAGTGATGAAAAATTTGAGTCACCCAACATACATGTGTGTTCCCAGCTGAGGTCAAACTAGGCATTCTTGCTTTGCTTTCACAATATAAACAAGTGTCCATTTCATCTATATGGTACCATGTTTTTCACATTTTTGCACTTTTTGTTGGTGACTTCATTGTTTAAAATGGCCCCTAAGCATAGTGTTGTCTAGCATGTCTAAGTAAGAGAAGTTGTGATGTGACTTATAGAAAAAAATATGCGTAAGATAAGCTTTGCTCGGACATGTGCTGTTAGCAATGAAGTCCATGTTAATGGATCATCAGTATATATTAAATAAGATGTCTTTAAACAGAAACACATATAAAACAAAGTTATATATTGATCAGTTGATGAAAATGTGGTGATCAGAGGCTCACAGGAATCTAACCCATAGGAGCAAACAATGTTTCAGTATTTACTATTTCAGTTTTTGCATCAACTTTATAGAACACCATGAATAAGAATTGATTGGATGTATGTATGTGTATACATATGTGTATATATGTGTGTGTGTGTAGTGTTGAATTCCATTTATGTAAACTTCAAGCAGTGTGTATATATATATTTTAAAAATCACCTACACATATCATAATCAAACTGCTGAGAACCACGGATAAGCAGAAAATCTTGAAAGTAGTCAGAAGCAAAGAGATACAATGCAGAGAAACAAACACTTTTCATCGGAAATTATGTAAGGTGAAATATGGTAGAGTGATATCTTTAAAGTACTACTTGAAAAAAAAATTGCCAAACCAGAAATCTATATTCTTTGAAAATGTCTTTCAAAATCAAAGGTGAAATACTCCATCAGACAAATAAAAGTTGAGAGAATCAACCAATATTAGACATGCACTTGAAGAATTTACAGTAAATTCTTCAGACAATGGGAATATAATACCAGACTGAAACTTGGATCTACACAAAGAAATGAAATCTCCAGAAATACCTGGCGGGGGGGGGGGGGGGGGGGGGGGGGGGGGGAGAGCAAGAGCAAAGGCAAATATAAAATATTTTTTCTCAAAAAGAAACCCTACACCTTCTATCAGACTTAATGGTGAAAGACTGAATGCTTTCCCCCCAAGCTCAGAAAGAAGACAAGAGTATCCTCTTACCACACCTATTCGTTGAAGCAGAGGTCCTAAACAATGCAATATGGCAAGGAAAATAAATAGCAGACATATAGATTATCAATAAAAACACTACACTATAGTCATTTGCAGATGACATGACTATGTGAAAAAAAAATCCACTCTCCAATTACCAGATCTAATAGGTTATGTTAACAAGATCACAGGATAAAGGTCAATATACAAAAATCAATTGCATTATTTCCTTACTTCACATCATACATAAAAACTAACTCAAAATGGATCAAGGACCTACACATAAGAGCGAAAACTGTGAAATTCTTAGAAGAAAACAAAGATGTAAATCTTCCTGATGTTGGAGAAAGCAACGGTTTCTCCAACAATGGCACCAAAAGCACAAGCAACAACAATAAAAGAGATAAATTGGACTATTATTAAAATTAAAAGATCCTTCTTCAAAGGACACCATCAACAAAGTAAAAAGACAACCCAAATGAGAGAAAATATTTGCAAATCATATATCTGATAAGAGATTTGTACTAGAATACAGCAGTCTCCCTTTATCCACAGTTTCACTTTCCACAGTTTCGGTTAGCCACAATCAATCACGGTCTGAAAACATTAAATGGAAAATTCCAAAAATAAATAATCCATAAGTTTTAAATTGTCCGCTGTTCTGAGTAGTGTGATGAAATCTCTTGCCATCCACCTCCATGCACCTGATCCTGACTCATCCCTTTGTCCAACTTGGCCATGTTGTATATGCCACCTGCCCGTTAGTCACTCAGTAGCCAGCTTCACTGTCAGATCGACTGTGGTGATACTGCAGTACTTGTATTCAAATAATCCTTATTTTACTTTATAATGGCCCCAAAGTGCAAGGATAGTGATGCTGGTATTGTTATAATTGCTCTATTTTATTATTGTTGTTGTTAATCTTTTACTTTGCCTAATTTATAAATTAAACTTTATCATAAGTATGTATGTATAGGAGAAAAAAAGAATATATATAGGGTTTGGTACTACCTGCAGTTTCAGGCATCCACCGAGGGGTCTTGGAATATATGCCCCCCTCAGATAAGGGAGGGCTTATGTTACAACTCAATAATAAAAAGATAAATATTACAATTTTTAAATGGACAAAGGATTTAAATAGACATTTCTCCAAAGAAGATATACAAATAGCCAATAAGCACATGAAAATATGCTCAACACGTTTGCCATCAGGGAAATGCAAACCAAAACCACAATGAAAACCACTTCACACCCACTAGGATGGTTATAATCAAAAGGACAGAGAACGACAAGTGTTGAAGAGAATTTGGAGAAACTGGACGTCTCGTACACTGCTAATGGGAATGTAAAATTTGGAAAATAATCTGGCAGTTTCTCAAAAAGTTAAACATAGAATTTCCACATTAGTAGTTCACTCCTAGATATATACCCAAGGAAAATGAAAACACAGGTTCACACAAAAGCTTGCACACACTGTTCACAGAAGCATTATTCATAATAGCCAAAAAGTGGGAAACACCCAGATGTCCATCAATAAAATAAATGTGATATATCCTTACGGTGGAATACCACTCAGCAATTAAATGGAACAGAGTACTGAAACATGCTACAACATGGATGAATCACGGAAAAATATTAAGTGAAAGAAGCCAGGCACAAAAGATTACATGTTATATGATTCCATTTATATGAAATGTCCGGAATAGGCAAATCTAGAAAGTAGATTCGTGGTTGCCTGAGATGAGGGGTATGAGGGAAATGGAAGATGATTGCTAATGGATATAGGGTTTCTTTTTGGGATTATGAAATTGATTGTGGTGATGGCTACACAACTGTGAATATACTAAAAACCAGAGAATTGTATACTTTAAGCGGGTGAATTTTATGGTATGAATATCTCAATAAAGCTGTTATACATAAAAAAGAAAAAGACCCCAAATCTCTATCTCTAGTCATAGTGTCTCTCCTAAACTTCAGATCACTGTATTATAGGCATCTCAGTCTTTGCATGTTGAAAACTTAAAATCACTGACTCCATACACATTCATTTATCATAACTGGCAACACTGTCATTCAGTTACTCAAACAGAAACCTCGGAGTCAGTCTACGTTCTGACTCTCCCCTGTATTGATGACTATAAGGGCTATCAGGTTTACCTCTTATGCAGCTCCTAAATATTACTCCCCCATGCCTCAGCCTTATTTTTGGCCCTTAGAATTTCCTGCCAAAATTACAGCAAAAGTCTCCTAAATGATCTCACTGTCTCTAGTCTTGCCTTTCTGCAATAAATCCTCCAGGGCTTCTAGAGTGAGTTTTTCTAAAATGCAAATACAGTTATATCAATCTCCTACTTGAAAATCCAAACTGTTTCATAATCTTATAAAACTTTCAGGAATGGCAGCTGAAACTCTCTGGCTGCCTCCTCTTCCCTCACTCTTACAAGTGTCTGGGCTTTTTGCCATCTTCACAGCACATGACTTACCTCTGTATATATTCTCCCTTTTCCTGCAATGCTCCTCTCCGATTTTTCACTTAGCTAACTACTGTTTACTAGTCTTTAAACTGAAAAGACTTCTGTGACTCTCCCCACAACTAGGTAACAGGCAACCCCTTTGTCTTCCCATAGTATGTTAAGCAATTCTCACTTAGCACACTGTGAGTCTTTCTCAGAAGATAATGAATTGCCTGAGGGCTTTCATCTTTATATCCTTAGCACATGCCAAGCATGCAACTAATGAATGGATGAGTGGTCTGGTAAATGGTAAAACTGGTGTTTCCCATCAGCTTTAAAATGACCTAAGAACTAGTATTTAAGAACTCATCCTGGATTGACATTAAGTCATATATATGGAAATGCTAGTATATCTCAAATAGATTATCATATTTAAAAGTTATTCAACATTTATACATATGATTTAATGAGAACCTAGTGATATACTGTATTAAGCTTCAGACTACACAACATGATAGGGTCAAAGTGGGATTTGACTTACCTTGACAACATCAGCTTTATGTTTTTCTAAAACTTGAAGAGTTTGGGCCGTATTAGAATCAATCACTACCACAAGCGAATGACATCCATAAGCAATTAAACCTTGCCAGCCCCTAACAAAACAGTAATGTTAAAATACAGGTACAAAACAAAGCAGGACAACTTTTCTCTTGCCAATCCTAAATAAATGATAAATATAACTTGTTTACACTACCATTAAGAAAATATTATTTAAAACCCAAGGCCAATATTCAATATTATACTACTGAAATAAAAGATCTAGTTAAACTTGAAATGCTTGTTGAAATTCACTTTTCATTCCGATTAAAAAAGGTTCTAAGACTCTAGCCTGGACAACAGAGTGAGACTCTGTCTAAAAAAAAAAAAAAAAAAAAAAAAGTTCTAAGAGATATGAACAAAGAGCCCTGAAGATGTATAAAGCAACTCATGGCCTCTGATTGTCTTTGTAGGCAAATGTCTTCTTTTATTCAACTTCAAATCCTTAGTATCCACAATGTGCCTGGGGTAACCACCTGTTTCTAGTCCCTGTCCTTCCAACCATAAAAACAAACACTGGACAGGAGGTTTCAGTCCTCTTGACAACATTCCCAGAGCCATAGCTACAGAATTTTGTATCACATTTGTCTAATTATTAGTTTTCAGAGTCGCTGTGGTATTTTACAGTGAAAAGATAAAGAGCAATAAAGACGACCTGTTGAGGACAGAAACGTCCTACACAGGAGTCATAAGATAAAAGGGGAGGAGGACAGGTGAGAGAAGAGATCGGCGCCTAGGACAGGGCCTGGATCATTGTTGAATAGATATAGGTGAAAAGCAGGACTAAGAGAAAGAGGACAGGAAGGGAGAAAAGCCTGGAAGTTGGAGGAGAGGTAAAGAGAGGGGAATGGGATGGTAAAAAGAGGTGCGGAAAAAGCAGAGAAACGAATATGGGAGGAAAAGGGCAAATGTACAAATGGATTTCCCCGGGAATTTCCTGCACGGGGCATTTACTACTTTTGTAACAACAACCTAAATACATCATCTAAAAGAAAACCTCATAGTGTGAGGGCGGCTCCCTGTCTGGGCGAGGCCGAACTACCAGGCGGTGAAACCTCTTTTCCTTTCCCTTCCCCTCACAAACTCCCGGCCGATCCCGAGGCCCTGGAAGCCGGCGCCCTCACCAGTCCACTGCCGCCTTGTTGTGGGCGTTGAGGGCCCCGGTGAGGGTGCGCGCCGACACCTTGAAGTTCACCGTGTAGGGCAACATCGCGGGAAACAGCCCGGGCCCTCCGAGCCGTCCCGCGACCAGGAAGCGACGGACACTGCGCTTCCGTTCCAAATAGAGTCCGGGTAGCCCCGTGGGCGCCGCTGTCAGGTTCCGCCGGATCCAGGGTTCCACATTCTCCGGATTCTACCGCCCCGATTCCAGCCTCTCGAGGTTCGGCTACCTTGAGTTCCACGGACCCCGGGTTCGCCCGTCTCCAGAGTCCCGCCGCCACCCCAGGTGGTTCCCCCTGGTCCGCGCCAGCCAGGCTGTGCTTAGAAGAGGAGGCGCTGCCTCCAGTCAAGTCTGTTTTCTTCAGGTTGGGACTGCGTAGGCTTCCGTGCCCTGCTGGAAATCGTGAAAAGCAAAAGCAAGGGATAATAGTCCCAGTTATTCTTTCTGCCTTTGATCAGTTAACTTAGGGCAACTGCCAATGCCAGGCACTGTTATAGGCGTCAGGGATGTACCAGTGAAGAAGACACAAAATCTCCGCTCTCTAGGAGTTTACAGAGAATAAATAAATGAGATTAATGAATGGATGAAAGGGATTAACTGAAATGAAGAGGGTGAATGAAATAAATACAAATACATTTTTATTTTATTTTTTATCTATATAAACAATTTCCAAATACAGAGAATGCTCCATATCTGGTCTTGGAAATACTCCCTTCACACTTGAGGGAAAAGTAACGCTATGCCTGGGGCCAAGTGACCCTCAGCCTGTTTGGTGGGGTCATTTGCATTTTGCACTTTCTCCTCTGCTGTTCTCAAGTCAGACCCAAGCCTTACTTCATTTGTGCTCAGCACTTGGTTTAAACCCTTTACTATAGTACCTAATGCAATGGTTTATTTCCAGCAATGATATTTGCAGATGTCTGTTTCTCACCCAATACATTGTTAGCTCCTTGATCAGCAAAAGGAACAACATATTGGTAGTTTTTTCATCATCAATCTTTGTGTCAGCTTTATCACTCCTGTAAAACAGCTTTATCAAAGATCACCTCCAGTATACTCTTAGTTGTTAAAGCCAGTGAACATCTTTTGGTTTTTAGTTGTTCTCTTGCAACTAGTCACGGCTGCTGCTTTCCATCCTTCACCTTGCTGTCTAACTTTTCCTTACCTCACGGCCCAACCTACTGATGTTTGGTGGGCCATCAGATGTGCCCATAACCATAGATCTAAATTTATCACTCCCTTATCTAAAATCTTGGATGCCTCCTGTGACAAGGATTACTAAATAGCACTCCAAATTCATTCTCTCCTTTCATAGGAACAGGATTTCAATTTATATCTGGGTACGTTGTCACTCCATTAGATGAATATATTTCTCCACTCCACTTACAACTAGAGTAGGCCATGAGACTAAATTTCTGATTAATGACATGGATGAAAGTGGAAGTGTGTGTAGCGACCTCTGAGAAGGCACTTTTCTGTGCTGTTCTTCTGTGCTATTTCAGTACTTATACCCTACATTCCTGTTAGCTGCAGATATGTCTGTCTCAAAGGGGAGGCAAACACATTTTTAGGTAACTGTAATATAGGGGAATAAACATACCATAGTAGACTTTAGAATTCCCCTCAGAAAGGAACAAAATCCTAGTCTTCCTTTCTCGCCAATGCTCAACACCCTTCCTGGCATGCAGTTCCTCAATAAATGATTGATGATGCAGGAGTTCCAAATGCCCATTAAGCATAAGGTCAAATAGGTACAAGGTGACAATCAAGAGTCTGTCTAGGAGCTCACAATTGGAGGCACGCCACAGGTAAACAGACCTTCCATCCCCCTGGTAAGAAAAAGCCTCTTGGGGAAAGAGAGATTAATTAGTTTAAATCTGTAAGCTACCTTGAAGATATGGATGTTAAATATTCAGGGCAAGAACCAGCCGGAATTGGGACAGCAATATGTCTCCCATGGTACAAGAGGGTGCAATTAAGTAGGTTAATGGATTTTTATGGCCTTCTCCGAAACATCTGTCTTGCCCAATGTGGAAGACAGAAGATTGGAGACACTGGACAATTGTTCTCTTTAATAGGACAAAACTTAGACTCCTCTTCAATGCCTGAAAAATAACCATTTCAGCCCTTGCCTGATGACATAAACTCCAAAGCCTGGTAATGTGGGCTCATGGCATCCTGCTACTAAATCATTTGCATTCCTAAACCAAGACAACTTTTTTCTCCCTTTCTTTTAAAGTTGGAGATAAGAGAATGGGGGAAACACAAGAAATGGATGAGGACAGAAATAATATATAACTGAATACATCACTTCATAAGTAAACTTTCCAAGGTCACATAGGTGATGAAGTCAATAGCTTACTATTGAGCACTTGCATAGTGCCAGGTGCTATGATAAACCCTCCACTTTCATCATCCCATTTAATCCACACAAAGTCACCAAGACCGTACTATCACAAGTATCCTATAGATGACAAAATTAAAGCTGAGTTGCCCAATATTACACAGCCAATAGAAGGTAGGGTCAGTGTTGGAACCTCCCCAGATGAGTCTAATTTTGAAATTCATGCTTTTAACTACTGACAGCACCACATTGCCCTCCATGTCAGATCTACAGCCCAGTTGGAAAAAAACTCTAGCTTCCTGGGAAGCATGAGATTTTAAAAATCATCAGCTTTATTGAGATATAATTCACATAACATACAATTAACTCATTTAATATATACAATTTGTTGGGTTTTAGGATATTCACAGAGTTTTGCAACCATCACCATAATCAATTTTAGGACAGTTTATCACTTCTAAAAGAACCCCTGTACTGATTAGCAGTCATTCACCATTTCCCCCACTTCCCTCAGTTCTAGCAACCACTGCTCTACTTCCTGTCTCTATAGATTTGCCTATCTGGACATTTCATACAAATGGAATTGCATAACTATATATATCCTTTTATGCCTTGCTTCTTCCATTTAGTGTAATGTTTCCAAGATTTGTCCATGTTGTATCATATATCAATCAGTCCTTTATTCTTTTTCGTTGCTAAATAATATTCATTATATGGATATACTATTATTTATTTCTCCATTCATCAGCTGATGGACATTTGAATTGTTGCCACTTTTTAGCTGTTATGAATAATGCTGCTATAAACATTCCTGTATTCATTTTTATGTGATCATGTGTTTTCATTTTTCTTGAGTATATACTGAGCAGTAGAATTGCTGGTTCACAGGATAACTCTTATGTTTAACTTTTTGAGGATCTGCTAGACTGTTTTCCAAAGAGGCTGCAGCATATTACATTTCTATCAGCAGTGTATGAGGGTTCCAGTTTCTCCAAATCCTTACCAACACTTAACTATTACCTGTCTTTTTTATAATAACCATCCTAGTGGGTGTGAAGTAGTTTTCATTGTGGTGTTCATTTGCATTTTTCTGATGGCTAATGATGTTAAGCATCTTTTCATGTGTTTGTTGGCCATTTAATCTTCTTTGGAGAAAATATGTATTCAAATCCTTTGTTCATTTTTAAATTGGGTTATCTGTCTTTTCACTATTGAGTTATAAGAGTTCTTTATGTATTCTAGATGCAAGTCTCTTATCAGATATATGATTTGCAAAAACTTTTTTCACATTCTGTAGGTGGCAGCATGGACTTTGAGCCACTTAGTTGAGCAAACATTCCCAATGAGGTCAAGGGCTGCGGTCACGGTCTTATTTCCAAAACTAAGAAAGATAGTGCTGGCCTGGCTATGGTCTGATTGTGGAAAGCAAAGGGAACACAATGTGACAATGAGATATTGTATATAAGAACAAGGTACACTTCCAGGAATAAGGAAATGACCGGGAGGGATAATTTGTGAATATATAATATGGCTATTTCTGTAGCTTTTATTCTCATGTTTGTTTTAATTTATTTTACTTGAAATGGTAAGATAATAAGCAACCTCAGGCACACTGTCGATAGTGCTGCCCAGTGCCTGCACATGTAAAAATCCATGGGAACGCCACACTTGTCCAAACGTCTTAAAGCACCAAGAGCTTCTATGTGCACAGGTCCATGAAATCCCTGCACTCTATGTGATCCTTTAATGGCTTTCAAAAGCCCTATTGCTAACACCAGATATCATTTGCTGGGCATTGGACCATGTACTAGGAGGTGAGCTAAGGACTTTCCATGTGAGCTAAGGCTTTTTCACTCTTTAATCTTCACAGTGAACTTTCCTCTTCTGGAGTCATGGAAGGTTAGCATCAGTATAGTTGTAGAAGTGCATTCGTTGTCACTTTGGGCACATTACTTGATTCCATTAAGCCTCCTTTTCTTCTATTATTTGGGGGGAGGAGAGCAATTAGTCCTGGATGACTAACAGCATTAAATTAGATAATATATTAAAAGAGCCTAACACAGCACTTAGTTTCCTATAGTACCTTATTATTTTTGACAGGGCTGGGGCATGAATCTAGACCTCTGTTTTCAATGACAATGATCACACCTCTAAGCTATCCCATTTTGAATCTGAAGAACGATCTTTCTCTTTAAAGTTTCATTTAAGGTGTGGCCTGCATGAGAAGAAGTAATAAGGATTGGGGTAAAAATGGAGTGGAATTTTCTGTGTCAATCACCAAGACACCAAAACTGCAGCCGGCTTTAAAACGAGGGCTGTTAAGGGATCGTAACAGCGGAGGCATCAAGCAGCATTGGGGAACTCACTGCTGAGGTTGGCCTAGAAGGACTAACTCAGATCTTTCTAAAAGGTCAGGCTGTCCTCAAGCACAGCCAAAGACATGACTATTTGAGCTGCAGGCAGGTCCCACCAGCATTCTGGAAGTGCCATGGGTAGGGACAGCCACCCTGCAAGTCACATCCTGCTTAGTGTGACAGATGCTGCTCAGGGCTTTCCTCTGGTGGCTTCAGGGCTTAGGTTTTACAGGAGAGGGGCTGCAACTTGTGTACCCTTCAGCATGGCATTGCCTCAAGTCTCTCCGTGGTTTGAATCCCACTGAGCCTCCTTCTTAGGCCTGGTCTCTACCCAGAGCCTTCTCCTGATGCCTAACTGCTCAGACTCCCACCAACCCTACACTGCCAAGACCTATACTGCCTTTTTTGGGTTATTTTCCTTATAACATTGGTATTTTAAAGTGGCCAACCCTTTATTATTAAACCAAAAGCATTTGGATTTCCAGCCAACCCTATGTTGTCAATGGTGGGTACCACTAACCCCATGTTCTAAATGAAGGAACTGAGCCTTAGAAGGGTTTGGTGACTCACCCAAGATCACGCATCTAGCCAAGACAGAGACAAACCTGGGCCAGGTTTTCTCGCTCCCAAGCCAGGGCTCTGTCCAGGATATAGAGCTGCTCCGTGTGAGAGGTAGAAGTCATTGTGAAATTCTCATGGGGGATGATTGGGGACCAGGCATGCACACTTTGTGCAGAAAAATATTTTAGAGGAACATCACCCGGTAACACAGAAGGCAAACTCAGCAGTGGAGAGGGCGACCGGCCGAACAGGAGGGGACACTGAATCCACAGCTCGGATCTGGCACCACCCTGTCTTCCTTAAACACTTTCCACCTATTCCTTACTTCAATGTGGATTACCATCAATTATTTGACTACACTCGTCATTAATCTCTTTTTATGTATCCACATATTATGGGTAATAATTACAGTACAACAGATTAGTCACTGCACTTTACGACACGGTAATTGAGGTTCATTAGACTGAAGGGTGTTTCTAAGAAGAGTGGTCATGACGCAATGGCTTGTCCTGAGTAGGCCGTGTGGGGGACGCGCTTCTCTTACACTCTTGGCACGTGGAGAGGCAGCCGGGCGTTGCCGGAAACAGCGAGGGCTTCGCAGTTTTAGACAGTCGGGCGGGCAGGAGTCCTGCGCTGGCCCTGCCTCCTCCTAGCTCTGTAGCTTTAGGAATGTTCAGGGGATAAAAGTAACACATGATGGTACCACTCTAAGCATGAAATAAAATACGTAAGATGCCAAGCTAAAGTCGGTAACTGATAAATTGCAATTAGTACAATGTAGAGGAAAGAACCCCAGGGTGGGAGCTAGGTGATTCGGATGCCAGGACCAAGGAGAGTCCATCATTTGCTGTGTGATCTTGGAAAAGTAACCCAGCCTTGCTGAGCCTGTTTCCTCATCTGAACAATGGAGCAAATAGGAGCCTACCCAGTAGAGTTGGTGTGAGGATTAAATGAGGTGATGTATGTAACAGAGGCAGGGCACATGCTAACTCGGTGTTTTTACGGTGGTGAAGACAGAGCCCACCCTGAACTCTGGGTCATCTTGCTGGGCCTCAGGCCTGCTCCCTTAGCCACACTGGATACCCCTGTACCTTATTCCTGGGGCTACTTAGGTTCTGTCGTCGTGTATTTTTCCAGTTATTGGCTGTTTTTTTTTCCCCACAAATACTGTCTTCTGCAATATTGGCTGTTTTTAAAGGAAAAATGAGCTAGAGGACTTTCGTACTTGATTTCTTCATCAGAATCTTATTAGTCCAGATAAACGATGTCTTAGCACTGTACTCCTGGAGCATTTCATACGTTAGATCAAACTAACATTTGGATCTGCTGAGTGATCACCATTTCTGAGAGAAAAAAATTGTTCTATTGATTTCTCATTCTTAATGAGCTGAGCCTTAGTGGAAAGATTTGCGAGATTCTCTAACAGGTTTAAGGATTTCTTAACCTTGGCTGGTCTTTCACAGAATCCTCCAGTTTTGGGGTTAAATATAAATGCCAATGAAGCCACTGTTTCTTTGAATCTCTGGGTGTCATATGGGTGTTTCTACTCGGGGTGAGCCTAACTTGTAAGTCAGCCTGCCCTATAATAACCTTGAGTTTGGACAGACTGAATTAAGGGGCCTGGAGGGCAACGTTAGACAAAGCCAAGGGCTCACAGTGCTCTAACCCTGCAGTCCACAACCCACCCACCCCCACCCCCATGCCCCCCGGGCTGTGGTCTGGTACGGCCAGTGGCCTGTTAGCAACCCGGCCACTCATCACCACCTGAGCTCCGCCACCACCACCCCACCCCCGACCTCTGGAAAAATTGTCTTCCCTGAAACTTAGGAACCGGTGCGCAGGAGGCAGATAGTGGGTGAGTGAGCAAAACTTCATCTGTGTTTACAGCCACTCCTTACCGCTCACATCACCGCCTGAGCTCTGCGTCCCACCCCCATCCCTAACCCGGTCGGTGGAAAGATTGTCTTCCATGAAACTGTTCCCTGGTGCCACAAAGGTTGGGGACAGCTGCTCTAACCCATGCTGAAAGAGCTTCAGGACTACTTTGTTTTACTCTTTAGAAAGGTAAAGAATAACATTTTTTTTTAAAAAGAAAGAAATGTATTTACAATTTTCATTTGCTAATATAATTATTTTTATATTTATACATTTCCTCCAAGTCCTTATCCAAATGAAGATATATTTTACATAGTTGCATAACATACATACATCTTATTAACTTTTCTCTTTGAATATTTTACCATAATCATATTTATAATCTTTATATAGCTATATTTGAATGATTTCATCATATTTGATAGAGTACATATACAATAACTTATGCAGCTATTCCTCTATAACCTAGCATTTAAATTATTTCCAATTTTTTAAATAATAAAGATAAAGCTACAGTAAATGACTTTATGCTGCTAGTTGGTTTAACTCTATTATTTCCATAGGATAATTCTCAGGAGTGAATAGAACTATCTTTTTTTTTACTATTAAAAATTTCTAAATTAAAGAATAAATGCTTAGTGTAGAAAGTATTGAAATCTCACAAACGCATAAACACAAAAACTAATTGTATTATCACGAGTAAAAATGTATTCTTTTGAGTGACTATGTCTTCCTTTAAAAATGCATATAGATTTATGAAATTGAGATCATACTATAAAGAACTATTTTTACTCTCCTCTTTCCACTCACTAATCTAATTGCAATATTCTCCTAATTTATCATCAGCCTTTTATTTTCTGAATTTTTCGAACTATGGAAATTTAACATTTTTAAGCGAATGAAATGCACTGGCCCTTTCGTTGCTTGAATTCCTGACTACCGTTTGACAACGAGGTGTCATCTGACAATAGGCCAGATGCCAGTCACAGAAGTTAAAGAAAAGAAATTCTATCTGAAGCTTCAGGTGATTCCAAATCTGGAGCCAGGCCAGGTGCCAGGCCCTGGTGGCATCATCCCTCCCTCCCTTTCCCCCGCTGCTCCCTCTGGCCTGACCTTGTTCCCACGGGAGCACCCCTGCAGTGGGTGCTGTCTCTCAGAGTCTATGCTCACAACCTGCTGGGCCCCGCAGGGAGCCTGGGCTTCCCAACTTCACCTTACCCGCACTGGCTTCCTGATACAGTGACAAGCTCAACACCGGGGAGGCTGGGCCAGCCTACTGGAGACAGCCACCAGTCCCACGTATCTGTCTCAAGACGGACCTAGCCGGGTGGCTGAGGAACGAGCCAATTACCGAGAGTTCGGCTCCTATCTTTGAAGGATGCTCTTTTGAGGGTGATGTGTAATGCCCAGGGGTTTTTAGGCAAATTAATTAAGGAAGTCATACCTGACTTTGCTATGTGCCAAGTCCCTCACACTGGTTTCATTTGCATGGAAGGTTTCAAGAAAAAGTAGAGAAGGAAAATCATAATTAATCTTCCTCGTGGCAGAATGTAGTAGTTATAAAAATTAATTCCCTGTAGGAATCAGGCTTAAATTTCACTATATTTCTTAAAGGGGAAACCACTCAGGTTCTTGCATAATTATAGAAAGAGACATCCTATAAAACTTGGTGAGCTGAATAACAATGCCATTTATTGAGAAGCAGTACAGTAAGTAGAATTTTATTTGTGATTATATATCATATATATGATATATATTAACATTATTTTATATATGCATATATTATACATATGTTTATATGTGTGCATGCATGTGTATATGTGTGTATACATTAATATATAAATACAAAATATATATACATATATGCACACACACACAAGATGTTTTAATTCCTACCATAACTTGCCATCTGGTAGAATGACAGTGAGCTTCAAATGTTCTCATTTTGAGCCTTGCCCCTCCTAGCCGAGTGCCTTCTGGGGGCTCTGGAAGTGGAGGATGTGAGTTACTACTGCGAATCAGGACGGAACAGGCCAATAGAGCAGCCATTATCAAAGACATTTATGGTGTCTATGATTAAGGAACCCATTGGTCCTCTGCTTTATCTAGCCCATAAGAACAGTCTTTACGTGGTAATATGTTCAGGTCAGAGTTATACGGGTATTGCAGAATTTGCATTAGGGCTCATTAATCTACAACAGGAGGTAGTAGGTGCTTTAATGTGAATTTCAGTGATTCTAAGAACGATAGTTAACACAACATCAATTTTTACACTGTGGGGAAATTGTCGATCCCTGAACTATACCTATTCTTCTAAACATTCTCGCTAAAACTGAGCGTGCTGGGTGCAGTACAAATGTCTGTCATCTCTGAAAAACTACAGGGGCTTCCCATGGCCTCCTGGATCCAATCTGTCCTCCTGGGAAGTGGTGAAGGGCCCCTACCCCATCCATCCTCATTCAAGGTCACACAAGTTCACAGAGCACCTAGCGGAGCTAGTGCTGCAGGCCCAGCTGTGGCCCATGAGCCCAGCAGCACATGGGGGACAGGGCAGCCAGCAGGCCTAGTGGAGGTCGGCTCAGGGAGCACACAGCCCGCTGGGACAATGCCTCTCTGCTCCCACCGCAGGGCCTCTGTTTGTGCTGCTTCCTCTGCCTAGAACACCCCTTAGTCTTTGACTGACTCTCCTTCTGTTAAAACCCAGATTTTCTGAGAGGTCTTTCTAGAATCTTCATACTAGAGACTAAATGCCACTACTTTTTAGTGCTGTCAGATTCTTTCCTTTAAAAAATTGTATTTTCTGTGTTCCAATTATATAACTAGCATGTGTTCACAAATGAAATATTGATAAATTAAAATGTACTGTTGAAATATTTATATATCTTTATACAAAAATGTATAAAAGAGAAAAATAACTATTAATCCTATCTAAAAATAACTATTATATTCACATTATTTTAAAAGTATCTTTTCATACACCTGTTCCCTTCTCCAGACTTCTTGGAGACACATATTTACATCTTAATTGTCTTGTCCCCTCCTCTCCCTGACTCTGCCTGTCACATAGCAGGCACTCGATAGATGTTTGTTGAGCTGAACCAGATTAATTCACTTAAATGTTTTTATTGCTACAAAAAAGAGAAAGAGAAAAATATGGCCAAATAAGAATTTTATTTAGTGTGTTAGAAATGAACTATAAATTTCTCCTGCCATAGATGGATATAATAAAGGTAAAAGAAATTCAGTATAAAAAGAAAGTATAATGAATAAATCAAAGCACTCTTTTGAAACCAACAACAATAAATGGAATACCTTCTGGCAAATCTTAAAAACAAGAAACACAACAACAACAAAAAAAAAACAGTGAGAAGCCAGGCATGGTGGCTCACGCCTATAATCCCAGCATTTTGGGAAGCTGAAGTGGAGAGGTGGGAGGATCATCTGAGGCCAGGTGTTCGAGACCAACCTGGGTGATATAGAGAGACACCCCTCTCCATCTCTACCAAAAAAATGTAAAACAAAAAAATTAATTGGGTGAGGTGGTGCGTGCCTGTAGTCCCACTTATGTAACTCAGGGGTCTGAGGCCAGAGGATCACTTGAATCCAGGAGTTTAAGGCTGCAATGAGCTATGATGACACCACTGCACTCCAGCCTGGGTGACAGAGCAAGATCCTGTCTCAAAAAAAAAAAAAAAAATCCCACAAATAACAGTGAGAAAAAACACAAATAATATTAGAAATATGGAATTAAGGCAAGGCAAAATTAAAAAAAATTAAAAGTATTATACATGCTTGTATATTATAAATTGAATGGCTAAATGAAATGGATGATTTTTCCAACAAATACAAACTGATACCACAATAGAATGTTTTAAAGTCTGAAAAGACAACTAAAGAGAAATGGATCAAAGAAAGAAACATACCTGCCCTCCTCCTCCTCCTCACTGGCCACTGCCAATCTGGGTTATTTTATAGGCAAACTCTTTCACTGTCAAGAAACTGATAAATACCATTGTCTAGAAACCATTGTAAAACCCGTGGCCAAAGATAGCATGTTTATTAATGCTTTGAGTTACAAACAACAGAACCTACTCTGGTTAACTTAACCAGAAAAGAGGTTGATTGCAGGAGGGTTTGGAAACTAGTACTTTCAATGGGACGACTAGAAAACTAGGCTTGAATGGGAACGAAAGGTCGATGGAACATGGCCAACCAGGATTGCACCGGAATCTGCTCAGGACTCTGCTGCTTCCCAGCTGGACACTTGCTGCTGACCCCACCGTCCCTGGACATTCCCCTTGCTGCGGCAAGACCTACCCCCACACCACTGGACTCTTCAGTCCACAACAGCCACCATGGAAAGTCTCTGACTGCTTCAGTCCTTCAAGGTTCAAAGTCCCTGAGAGAAGCATCTAGTTGTTGTACTTGGTCATGAGAAAGTATGTTTGGATGCTGGACAGCTTGTTGTTGAGCCCAGAGTGAAATTCTCCCTCGGGCCTGAATGTTCCCAGGGTGTCCCCACCTCCTCACCAGGGCTTGGTTTAGGAATTGGCATGTTATGTGCTGCTGGCTAATGAGATATAGAAACCATTTTGCTGAAAATTTGGAGGAACATTCTTCCCAGCCCCCTGAAAGGCTTTCCTAAGCAACGCTTCCTTTTTCATGTTGGATGTGAACAAGGAAGTATGTAGTCCTGGCTGCCACTAGAAGCCACTCTATGACCAAGAGGAAAACAAGCTTTAGGATGCAGTTGGTACCGGACAGCAGACCAGAGTTGCAGAAAGAACCTGGGTCTTGAGTGTATCACCAGCCTGATTACGTCAACCAACCCAAATCCCAGCCTATCTTCTGACCCCTTCCAGGGTAAGCAATGGATTTCCAAATTGTTTAAACCAGTTTGAATTGGTTTTCTGTTACTGCAGCTTAAAGCATCCAGATTGACATACTTTGACAGCGAATACATAACACACCCTTTAAATGTTAAACTGTAGAGTAAAATATTGGTGTAAAGCACAGTGTCTGAAGGCATTCTTTGATAAGAGCCAGAGAGCAGTCCCTACTCCCTGCCAGGGATGGCCTCAGAGGCAGAAGGCACACAGTGCCTCCCAGTGGGAAGCACCGGGTTCCTGGAGAGCCAGCATGTGTCCCTGCAGCCTTGAAGTTTGGCAGGTTTGTGTGACCAGCATCACAGCCACCCCCCACTGAGTTTCTTAGGACCTCATTCTTCATGACTTCTCCACTGCCATCCCAACAGGCAGGCCAGGGCAGCAGTCACCTACCTGGGTAGCACTCTCATTTGTATTCATGATTATTTTGGAGGGAGCCACCTGGAAGACGTCAAGTAAAAAGCTATTGCCTGGGAAACAAGACTCTTCTTGGAACTTTTTGAGAAATGTTGGGTTTTCGATGCTTCCTGAGACACTGAGCTTCATCTAAGAGCTTGAGCTATCAGGGTGACCCTGCCCTGCCAGGCTAGAATGCAGAACTTCAGAGCCTAAACTCATTGTTGACTTTCTACTCTGCCTAAATGCTTTCAGGCTTCCTAGAGGGACAGCTCACACTTTATTCTCTGACTGTCAGATTTACTCTGTCATGAACTCCACGCCAATGAACCATCACTAGAAACAGCAGGCTCTGAGGGCCCTAGCCAGCTCTGCCTCTCCACCCTGTGGGGCTGGTGTGGACTTCTCTGGCATGTCCCTCTTTTTTCAGACTTCAAAGGGAGGATATCTGTTGGGCCTCGAGATATTAGGATTATATATCATCGAGGAACTCCCTGTTTTTCTCCAGAGATAACAGCTGGTTGCAACAGAAGCTGAAGTTCAAGGGTAGCATAACAGTAGGTTTAATAATATATTAAAAACCACTCTGACCCAGGTAAACATAAGGTATGTTTAGATCAAATAAAAAAGGTGCTCGAAGTCAGGATCTTGGTTGCAACTGCTAAAAACCCAACTCAAACTAGCTTTGGCAAAAATGGAATTCCTTGGCTCATAGAATTTGAGGAGGGAGCACCCAAACTTCAGGGAGCAGATGGGGAGATGGGGACGTCCGGGACAACTGGAACTAGGAAGTCACGTACGGACTCGACTGTCCCTGCGGCTCCTCTCTGCTCCTCTCTCAGCGTGGGCTCTCTCTCACTGCAGACAGTCTCCACCAAGAGCTGACAATAGGACTGACAGCAGCTTTGGGTGTTCCAGCTTCCGTGGCTCTTACCAAATTCCATGGAGAAGAACTTGGACTCAGCCATTTGGATCAGGAACCTGGAAGAATCCCCTCTGGCCAGGAGAAGCCGGGATCCCGTATCGCTGTGTGGCTGGGGAAACGTGTCCAGAAGAAGGAAGGGTTTCAGGTGAACATTCCCTGAAAGGCTCACTCTGCAGAGCCTCTTCCACATATGAGAGTCAGTCAGCAAACATCACCCTGTCCAGGCAACCAGGGATCAGACTTCCCAAGGGGATTACTAACAGTCGCACAACAAATTAGAGGGAGAGGTGAGACTAGTACTAGGTCTTGGCGTTATATTTTTTTGTTTGTTTGTCTTTCTATATTAGAAGTACAGTAAAGAAAAATGAAGTATGTTTCTCTTCAAAAAGAATGTCCTTCTCAGCTCCTTGGGAACCGGTAACACACAGGCATTTGTAGACTAACGGAGCTTGCTAGTTACTGCTGTTTAAAGAGGAATTGGGAATCGCTTCCTCCTTCCATGTTAGAAAGGAGGAGGGAGTGGGGGACATCTCAGGTGGGCCAGGCACTGGGCTCAGGGCTTCACATTTGTCCTCTCATTTAATTCCTACAGAACACAATGAGCAGGCATCCCATTTTACAGATGGAGAAACTGAGGCTCAGTAAAACCAAGTAACTTGCTTAAGATCTCCTAGTGAGTAAGGAGCTGGGCTTGCTGGCAGACAGCAGGGTAGAGACCCTCTACATGGATCCTTCCACCATGTGTGGGGGGTGGCAGCTGACAGAGAATGTTCCCAGTCCTGGCGTGGCAGAGACAGACTCTGCCATCCCTGCTACAGACCCCTAGTGAATCTCTGAGGATGTTTACAGCTCAGGAGTTACCTGTCCCCATCCTCCTGGCCCCACCAGGAAAGACAGCAGCCCTGGGCAGAGAATAGGCATCTGGTCCCAGAGAACCAGAAACCACCTTCAGCCACTGGCCCTGCAGTCTGCCTGAGGAGGCTCTTGCCAAACCCACCACATTGCCTGGGCCTTGAGGTCAGCAGCACCTGCACAAACCACACTCTGGAAGGTTGTTATAGACATTTTCTCTCTTAATAATGAGTAGGCCAGGCCTAGTTTTTGGGTGTTCAGATATTTGACTTTCAACTATAAGTGCATCATAATGAAAGCGGTGGATTATCCAGATGGGTCCTTACTGCAATGTCTTCCAAATTATATTAAAATATGTATTTATTCCCTTAATAGTCTACAGAGTTGCTAATTCCTTCCATAATGTCACCTCGTGGTAAAGCTGACGGTGCTAATGAAATAATTCTTCTCTCTATTGCTTCCTCTCCCCAAACAGTCATACCTTGTAACCAAATCTCAGACACTATTCACACAAAATCACTGAAGTACTTCTGGGGATGGCATTGTAAGGATGGATTTATGCCCTGAGTGTAAAATTCAATTTCTCTGTTTCAGCTGACCGTCCAAGTATAAGAAGGCTTGTCCAGTGTTTAATGGAGCTGTTTATCTGTAGATATAAGCGCTAATGCAATGTGACTTGTACAGACCTGGAGTTCTGCCTTTTTCCTCTGGCATGAGTTCCCCGTAAGCAAATAAAAGGGCTTTGGATCAGTGAGGGTCCCACATGGCCTCTTTTCTCATGGACATGGAGAATGTCCAGGGAGCTGTAGGAATGAGCTGAACTGCACAATCTCCTTGTCAAGGCACTTAGATTCCTGATCTAGAACATTCCCTCCTGTGTGGTTCTGGATTCTGTTTGTAGAAAGCCTTTAAAACTAAGAATGTCTGGAATACAGACTTAGGAGAAAGTCTGGCCAGGAGGACAGCTCTATCCTAGTAATCTCATATAAATTACTTCTGAGATTGTTATTATTGCTTCAATTCCTTAGGGCAAAATCTGCAAAATGCTTTAGAATCATTTTATGCAAAAAAAAAAAACCCACAAAAAAACCAAAAAACCAAGAGCTGACTATTGTTAAAGAGCATTCCAAAATTGCTGACAACTAAAGAAAGTCTCATTCTGGTGAGGAAGTAAGTAACCAAAGTAATAAGCAAGGCTAATTATAGAAGCCTAAGAAGAGATGATGCTGCATATAATAATATGGTAGTTAACATTACATAGTGCCTGCTATGTTCCAAGTGTTTTATATTATGTAAATCATTTAAGTGTTAACCACCTGAGGATGCTGGTATTACTGTTATTCTCATTTTACAGATGAGGAAACTAAGGCTTAGATATTTATTCAAAAGCAGACAGCTAGGTATGCAACTTCTGTTGTTTTGCCCAGCTAACACTCATATTTGCTTTGGCAAGAACACCCCATTTATCTTTGGGGAATCAGCCCACTCACCAGCCACCCTCGCTGCCTATGGTTTTCTTGAGGTCACTAACTTCCCTCTCATACCCCCCAGAGCCACTGGAGTGGGTATGAGACTCAGGCCTGGCCAATCAGCAAATCTCCCAACCCTAGCCACAGTGGCTGGTTCAGGGATGGCCATGGACACAGTCAAGCTGAAAACCTATGTCAGATGTTAAGAGAATTTCTCTTTGGGCTCAACTGAAAGCTGGGTGAACATAAGCCTGAGGCTTCTCCAAGTGGAGCAGGCAGTCTGAGAGTGGAGACACCCCGGGGAAAAGCAGAGCTGAGGCTGGAGAGAGATTGGGCCTCATGGTTTTGTTGGGTCCTAGATTCGGCCATTCCCAAAGACTGCACTGGACTTGCCCAACTTTTATTTTTTTAAATATTTTAATTCAGTGGTTTTGAGTATGTTTGCAAGCATGTACAACTATCAACACCATCTAATTCTTGAAAAGTTTCATGTCCAAAAGAAACCCTGTACTCAGTAGCAGTCGCTCTCCGTTTCTACCCTTCCATCAGCTCTTTGCACCCACCAATCCACTTTCTGTCTCTCTGGATTTGCCCGATCTGGACCTTTCATATAGATAGAATCATACAATACGTGGCCTTTTGTGTCTGGCTTCTCTGATTTAGCATAATGTCTTCCAGGTTCATCCATGCTGTAGCATTGTATCATGACTGCGTTCCCTGTTAGGAATGAAGACAATGTTCCATTGTATGTTTATACCACATTTGTTTATCCATTCGTCTCTTGATGGATATTTTGTTGTTTCCGCCTCTTTTGGCTATTAATAATACTGCTGTGTATTCCTATACAAGTTTTTGTGTAAGCATATGGTTTCATTTCTTTCGGGTATATACCTAGAATAGCACTGCTGACTCATATGGTAACTTTGTGTTGAAACTTTTGAGGAACTGCTGTTTTCCAACGTGACTGCACCGTTTTACATTCCAACCAGCAGTGCATGCACATTCCAATGTCTCCACATCCTCATCAACACTTGTTACTCTCTTCTTCATTATAGCCATCCTGGGCAGTGTGAAGTGATATCACATTGTGGTTTTGATGTGGATTTCCCTAATGACAATAACACTGGGCATATTTTCAAGTGCTTATTGGCTATTTGCATGTCTTCTTTGGGAAAATGTCTCTTCAAATCCTCTGCCCATTTTTAAATTGGGTTATTTTTGTCTCTTTATTGTTGAGTTGTAAGAGTTCGTTATATATTCTGGATACTAGACCATTATCTAATATATGATTTGCAAAATTTCCTCCCTAAAGACACCTGACAATGTCGGGAGATAGTTTGGGTTGTCATAAATGGGGGAGAAAGGGGGAACTGCTACTGGCATCTAGTGGGTGGATGCCAGGGCTGCAGCTGAACATCTTACAGTGCACAGGACAGCTCCCCATAACAAATAATTATCCAGCCCCGAATGTCAATAGTGCTGAGGTTGAGAACCCCTGTATTACATAAACTACCACTTGGAGTCTAAGTCAAAATAGAACAAGCATACTATTTTGCCCTCTCTTGATGCAGTGTGGCATTTTCCAAGGACGCAAACTACCACCTTGGTACCAGCCACCAGATGCTGACTCTGAAATGAATGGCTTCTCAAGAGTTCCACTGGGTAAGGGGACCAGATATTTCATCCTACAAACCAGGTACTGTGAAAGAAGACATTATTTGCAATCATTCCATGACGACAGCAATAAACCTGGAAGAACGTCCTCCCCGCTCCCCTTGAGTTCACTGGTGAAAACATGGTAATAGCAGAGGCCTTTGTAGCAGAAAAGCTCAAATGCTGCAAAATGTGTCTTGGTAATGCCTTCAAACCCTCCCAACTTAAAGGTGCATTTTCCTCCAAGAGCTCAAGAACAGATTAGATTCCCAAAGGCTCTTCCAAGGTCCCTGTGCCCTCCACATGGGTAACACTTAGCACCATCTGTTGGAGGTAGGCAGAGCTAAAAAGCTTTTGCTTTGCAGCCAATTTTGCTATTTTTGAAAATTCATCATTTGAACTTTGACAAGTCAAAGATCTTCTATAGTTCATTTCATCTGGGCAAACATGAGGGAAGTCATGTGTCATGGTCATTTTTCAGCAGTGTAAGCTGAGACACAGACAGGCTGGTACCTCTGGGTAGCAAAGTCAGTGAGTGGGTCTGGAATCTGCATTTCTAGGGATCCCAACCCAGTTATTCTTTCTGTCAAAAGACAAGGGACAAGTGGTAACACATGCTAAATACACCTCAATGGGTATAACTAGATTTTCAAGGAAACCTGCAAAACATTTTTACTACAACCATATCTAACACCATAATGAGGTGGTTGGGTGTGCCGTCTATACTCCCAACCACTTTTTCTTCCACTCAAGAGAACATATCAGAATGTGAATGAGTAGAAGTAATTTCATTCTAAGGACAACTTTAGATACACTCCACTGTATTAGAAAGAGATTTATTCACAGACTTTATAGTAATTGCCTATGATCAGCCTCACAAGCTACCAGGACTCACCAGTGTCTTGGGCACCACGCTTGAGGGTGGGTTCCCCTCCACAGAGCTCAGTCTCTGGGGAAATAAACACAAACAGCAAGCAATAAAATAAAATACTGCCTCCAGCGTAGGTCTTATAATTGTTTTTCTTGATTTTTCTTTTAAACTTGAAATCAAATCCCGTGGGTAAAGCTCGTGGGTTTTAGGAAGATAACAGTAGATGATCTGGGCAGTAGAGAGGTCTAAAGTATGCAAACCGATCATGGGAAGATGGACTGGCGGAAAAATGTACACATGAAGGACACAGGGCCTACAACTAGGGGTGAAGCCTTTTGAAAAGCAATGAGCTCCTCTTCCCCCCAATCTAGAGGATACTGATAAAGTGAAAACTTAGGTTGTGAGCTTGATATGGGGCTTTATCACCCATCCCTTTAATTCTGCACTTAAAAGTGGGAAATAAGTGCACTGTGTTTCTCCTTCCTTTAGTGGCAGCTGTAGGCAGAGCAGTTCCCTGACAACCAGAAGAGGAAGATGGATGATCCTGGCTCCTCGGAGAGTTCCTAATGGAGTTTTCTCCTCTACTGAGTTCCGTTTTCCCTTGCCACCGATCCTGAGTTCTCCCTGCCGTTGGCTGAAGTACGTTGCCTTCTGTCTGCAGGAAAATTGGACAGAGCAGTGGGCTGTGGGTTATAATCTGATCTGACAGTCACCCAGGGTTGTGAATAAAGGCCAGAAAATGGCTGGGGCAGGACTGCAAGCCATGGAGAGTGTGCTGGGGGTGCCCAGAGGACTCTTCAGGGCTGGTCTATAAATCTGGTATCTTCCTCTTGTCTCTCATTCCTGAGGGCTACTCTGTGTCCTTTTCACCCTTCCTCTCACTCCACCCTCTGTCCCACCATGCAGAGCACTGCTGTGGCACTGTAGGAGTCCCCTAAATAAAGCATCTCTCTCCATAGCAATTGCTGCTAAGGCAAGGACCATGGGAGAAGGAATAAGCCTGGGGACATCAGCCTGGTGGACCTCAGCTTGCAGAGCTGAAAGTACATCTTGTCCGAATCAGTGAATGTGGAATGGGTATGAATATCATCCTACATCTGTGCACACGAGAAATGTCACAGTGTTTTTATTTTTCTGAATCAACTTTAATCTGCTCTGAGCTCCCACTAACTAGACTCGTAAGAAATTTAGTCTTGGTCATGGGATAGGGGTCCTTCTTCTCCTCCCCTGGGTTGTGCACAGGCCTAGAAAATATGGCAGAGTCCAGGACATTCATTGAAGGCCCTCTGGCCTGCGGCTCACATTCCTTATTTAAGAAGTACCTCCCTGTGCCCGGAAGGCAGGTGGCTCCAGGGCTTCCTTGCAGGCTGTGCATGAGGTCTTTGCTGGGGGCTGGGAGGCTCACTCCTGGTTCACTCCATGGGAAGTCTGCCAAAGTTCCACCCACAGCCCCAATCCCAACGTGCTTCATGGGAAGAGGACGTGGGTTCCTACTGTCCTCGAAAACCCCAAACTCCTCTTGAAGCCTGCAGAAGCTCTAAGTAACCTCACTCCCTCTCTGTGGCTTCAGCATCACCTGATTCCTCAAATTCTACCCCATCCCCTCTCCTGGCTGTGACCTCTGAGCACAATTGCTCTGTGACCACAGATTTTTGTCAAAGGTCGAGGTGTCAGCAAAGCCAGTTCCTTCTGAGGGCTGTGAGCGAGAATCTGTTCCAGGCCCCTCCCCCTGTGCTTTGCCAGCAATCTTGGGTGTTCCCCGGCTCCTGCTCCATCACCCCAATCTCTGCCTTCATCTCCATGTGTTCTCCCTGTGTGCTTGTTCTGTGTCCAAACCTCCCCTTTTTATAAGGTCACCGGTCACATTGGATTAGGGGCCCACACCCCTGCATGACCTCATCTTAAATGGAATTACACCTGCAATGACTCTATTTTCAAAGGTACTGGGGGCCAGGGCTTCCACATATGAATTTTGGGGGGACACAATTGAACCCATATCAGTGCCAATTTTCCCTAGTTTGTCTGATACCGTCCTGGTTGTAAAGTTGAAAGTCCCATGTCCCTGGAAACTTCCTCAGTCCCAAGCAGGTCACCCTAGTTGGGGATGATGCCAAAATAGTAACAGAAATTGTCCCGTTCTTGGTTATTTCTCAGGAACCTCAAAGGCAAGGCTGGCTGGTGATAGATAAATTTGGGTGTTCCTGGGTTCCTTGGGTGAATGTCCCTTCTTTAACTCGTGACACACAGCAGATGTTCACCAAGCATTGATGGAAATGGAGAGGAGAGGTGTGGAGGGGACAGAGTCCAGGCTTGGGCTACGGGACAAATGTGGGAGGAAGAAGGGGGCAGAGGTGGAATATGGAAAGGCCACTCTAGGGAAGGAAGATCAGAGGGAAGGGTAAGGTGTGGTGTCTGCCTGAGATGTCGGGGTGCCAGGGGAGGGTCTGTGGGGCCTTATACCTGAGGCCCCCTTCTCCAAGGGTGGGAAATCCTCACCTGCTGAGAGTCAGTGCCATGCCTAGGAAGCCCGGCATCTGGAGGTTCTACTCCCTGCCATGTTTTCTAGTTGCGACCACTTCAGAAGAGTGAAGAGCTGTTTCAATCCTTTTATCCTCCCATAAATTTGAAGATGATGAATATAGTGTATTTAGAAAATTATTTTTAAATCATGCTCAAAACACTCATGTTTTGTGGTTTGGGTACAAGTCTCCATCCAGGACTGATTGTATCAAGACAGAAACTTGAACTTCAAGCGGGAAAGCCACTTAGAAGAGCAGAGTCTCCTGGTAAGAGAAGGGTCCCCCCTGCACCCACTGTGGTGTACTGAAATACAGAATGTTGAGGTCTGCTTGGGGTCATATAAGTATATAAGGCTCAAGGTATGCACCCATTCCCTGGAGAAGTTGGCCACTTCTTGAGGAAATGGGAATTGATAGCTCTGAGCTATGTGCCTAGGAATGTTTATCCTAGACTCATGCCCAGAAGCGTTATATGAAACCAGTCACTATAGGTCCCTGCTCCTGGCCAGATCCGGGACCTCACGTGACCAGAGCATACACCTTTTTGGCGCCAAAGCCTTCTTTTGTTCAGACCAGTATATAAACAGCATAGAAAAGCCCCCGAGGGGCCGCCAGTTTTTCCTATACAACCTCTCGGCGTGCCGCTGCCTACCTGTCTGATATCCCAGCGTGTTGTTGCCTTTACCGCTGCCTGAGATCACCCATGATGATATAAAGCTCCAGTGTTGAGACTCGCCCGTGATGATAAGCCTCCGGTGCTGCTAATGGGTCCTAGTGGTATGATTACTCTATTGTGTTCTTCCCCTGCAGTACTTTTCCCTTACTTTCTCTTTTTCTCTTCCCCCTTAATAAATGTAAGTAAAACTGGTGTGGCTTGTGGTGGTGTGTCCTGCGGATCGAGCTTAAATTGCAAAAAGTCTGTGCACAGCGATTGATAAAATTAATTATCAATACATGTGGTCAGCTATTGCTGCTGCTTAGCAGTTTGGTTTCAGGAAGCTGAGACAGGCCCCTCCCAAAGGATCCCTGTGTTATTTGACATGATTTTGAAATAATCCCCTCAAAGCAAGTTTTCTGATTACTGATTCAGCTAATAGAGTAATCAAGATAAACTCTCTTTCACAAAAGCCACTACCATTTGTGAGCAGAGAAATAATTCCAGAAAAAGGTATGATTTTGACAAATTACAGCAGCTGCTCTTATTAAATAAACATTCCCCTTTCATAAGCCCAGAGATGTATCACAGCTCAGATGAAACACAATTGATTAAGGAAGCATATTTTCTTGTTTACATTCTGTTAACAATACTATTTTTCAAGCGACAAATTAGGTATAAAACAAGATTTATAGGCACTCCAAATACTTTACCTAGAATAGGTTTTCCCTCCATTGCCCAGAAATGGTGCCCATACTGGGTGCTGTCCATACTACCAGCAGCCCAGTCCCAAAAGACAGTCTCCTTAGTTTCACTAATACCTCATTATAATTGGTCTATGGCAACCAAGAGACCCATTTTACAGATGGAAAAAAATGAGGTGCCTAGTGCCTTGTAGAAGTGTGATTAGGGAACTAGACAGAAGCAGAGTCATCTCTGAACTTGGCCTCAGTGTTTGAGGGACTCCAGCACGTCTGTCCATTGGTGTTTAAAGGGGTGTCTAATGTGACATTTTCTGTGGGCTCCAGACACCCACTCCTGCAGCCAACAGCTTCGGTCTTCAGGGGTGTTGAACCTGTACCATCTGTTCCTTCTTGGTGAGTGATTATTAGCGAATATTTGGCTGTGCACGCGTTAGTTTTGAAATCACTGCAGCATGCTTTCCTTCTAATTAGCATCCACCACCTGCTGCTGGAAGTCAATCCAAAGGATCTGGCTGGCCTCTGTCGCCATTCCACGTTCCATTTCATGCCACGAAGCAGAAACACCTTCATCACGCTAAGAATTCTCCAGGCGCCACAACTCATCCTGCCTTTCATTTTCACCTGTCTTTCCGCCACACAGGGGCAGGGAGAGTGCCACAGGGGGGACACTGAGGAAGGCAGGGAGGGGAGAAGGCCAGGACCGCCTGGTGAGAAGCAGCGCACTAGGCTCCAAGGCCACTGGTTGCTCTTTGCTTCTGCTGCAGAGGGAAAGCCACTCGGGCTTTTGCTTACTCATTCATCTACTCACTCACCTTACCAGGGAAATGTTCTAAGGTCAAGGAGCTACATGCACAAGTCTTATTCACCCAAGTATATATTGAGTGTGAATACTGCTAGGCCCCAGACTCCCCATTATGGATTTTAGATAGAAAAGTGAAACAAAATGGACAAAACAATCCCTGCTCTCATGGAAAAAGAGTAGGTGGAGGCAGATAATAAACAAGAAAGAGAAATAAAGTTAGAAAGTATATAGAATGTTCGTGTAGTGGTTAATGCTACAGAGACAAGAAATTGAGCAGGTGCAGGGCTGGGGAGTGTGGAAGGTGTGCTTGGATGAGAAGTGATTGCAATCTTCAGAAGGGTGCCCCGGTAGTTCTCGTTGGAAAGGTGACATGTGAGCCAACTCTTGGAAGAGGTGAGGGGACTCTGGCTATGTGGCTGTGCAAAGGAAGAGTACTCCAGCAGGGGAACAGTCACTGCAAAGCCCTAGGCTCGAGTGTGCTCAGCACATTTGTGGGACGGCAAAGAGGCCAGGGGTCTGGAGAGAGCAGGGTGAGAAAATGACTTCAGAGAGGAAGGAGAGGTGGGGTATCAAGATATTGCCCAAGATGATGGCTGTGTTTGGTGTACATATAAACTTAAAAAGCCAGCATAAGACTACATTTCCACCCAAGGAATATCTATACAAGGGGGCAGCCATGAATGCTAGAGCCGTCACTCTGTAATTCTGCATGGCAGCACGTGGGCAGCCCAGCTCAGTGTGAGTGAACTCATTTCTGAGAGGGGACCTAGGTGGGTTGGGGCTGGGGCAATGGCTGCTGGCCAGCCTGGGGTTTACCCAGCGGTCTGAGGTGGTGCTCCAGGAGGGCTTATCCCCATTGGCCTCCTTGGCTCACACTAACTAATGCTAAGGTCTGTCAATGAAATTCATGTTTCTAGTATTAGCCCTGAAAGTGAATAGGTTGGCTATGGTCAGCAGTGCACCCTCTTGCACCCAGTGAGGATTGATGGGGAACCCCAGGTAGATTGGAGGAAAGAACAGGGGGCCTCCCTGAGCCTCAGTTTCCTCCTCTGTAAAGGAGGTATGCTGACTCCCCAGGATTACGCAAGAACTAGATGAGCAAGGGGTGTTTGTGAAATGTTGGGCACACCGCAAGTGCTCAGCAGGGGCTGCTCCCCTCCTGTCTCCTCTCCTTCCTAGTGTGGTGTTGGGCCCAGGGATGCATTATGGACAAAATTATCTAGAATACAGAGTGTGAGAGCAGAGGTGCCAGGATGGGCTGTGGGGACGAAGGAGGAGGGTGGTCTTCCACCTGGGAAGTCAGGGAGGCTCCATGCAAGGGCAGCTGCTGAGCTGGCTGGGACCCACAAGTGTGGAGTAGGGAAGGGCCTCCCGGGAAAAGGAACAGCAGAAACGGCCACTGTCGAGAGAGGAACGCGCAGGACCCAGGACACAGCCAGGAGTTCAGGGAAGGAGTTTGGCATAAGAGCAGGTATGAGGGCAGATGGAGGGGAGAGGAGGGCTGGACATGACAGGAGGAAGGTGTGAACCCTCTGCTCTTGGGCTTGTGTGGGGGAAGTGAGTAAACCATATATGTGCTTTGAGAAGATTGATTGAAATTATACCAAATCCTGAATTTCACTGAATTTGACATGGAAAATCAGCCATGGCCCAGCATTGCATGCAATTCTTAAAGTGCATCACTTTACAAATTAAAAGGGGTCCTCTGGTCCTGACACCCTTAAATGTAGAGTTCTACTCAGTTTGACAGAAGGGTGCAGCTCTAGCTGGTCTTGCTTCTGTGTAACTCAGAAAAATAAATCATTTAATCAAAGATATTTAGGGGGGCATTGTGCTTGCCTCTTGCTTTTAAAAATTGTTTGCCTTTCTATTTCCACTCCTTTATTCAATACAGGCTATATTTTAGTAAAGTCATGTTCTTGCCATTTTGTCTAATTTTGTCCAAAAATTTGTACAAAATCACAAAACCATAAAGGGATAAAGGAAGAGTATTCTCTATGCCGGGTTTTGGCCTACTTGCCTCTTTTTTCTGTTTGATTTTACTTAATTGAAAGATTGTTTCATACATTTTTCTTTTTCCCCATGTCTATTTTTGTTTTTTCTAGTCTCATTTCAGGACTCATTCAACCATTTCTGCTTCTCAAATAGATGCTATTGTGCTGGTAATAGAGAAAGCTCCAGGTGCACTGCCATTATCCAATTCTGGGATATTATTAAGAGCATTTAATTCACATAATTGTGTTTGCTTAGAAAGGAACGACTAGATCTTGGATTGAATTGACTGGGGCATAACTATTTTAGGGCTTATTATTAAGAATTTAAATATTATCAGGCAATTTCTTATGGCCGTTTGATGTGTCTGTTTTCACTTATAATAATAGTTTTCTGGTAAAATCTTCCTTAGAATAGCATTTTATACTTACTAAAGGGCTGACATGCTTTTTTGGATATAATCGACTTAATGGCTCAGGTACTTTTCCATTACTTTCGTTATAAGTTTGGGGAAACTAAGGCATGAGATTTAAATTACCTGCTCAAAGCAGGTGACACTTTCACTTGAGCCTTCCTCTGTCTTCAGGTTTAAAAGCCAAATCTTCCACAGTTGTTATGTTAATGTCAAGACTACATGTTACTTATTGTCCCTGAATTTGTGAATCCCAGAAAAATTGGCTGTTGTGCAACAATTTCTACGGAAAAAAAGGAGGGTTAGGAACGTTTCCATTAGACACAGATAACTGGGCTTAAGTGTGGTCTTTAACTAAATTATGATCCATTATAATTCGTTTAATAGAGCTGATAATTATGGTGTGTATCAATGTCAATCTATTATTATGAATTATTTTCTATATTTTGAAATCAATAACTTTTTTCTCATTACCATTTGTATTCTTTTGGCATTGTTATGGATTAGGGTTTCTCAGCCTCAGCACTACTGACATTTTGGGTCCAGATAATTCTTTGTCGTGGGGAGCTGTCCTGAGCACTGTAGGATGTTTTAGGAGCAACCTTGGGCTCTACCCACTGATGCCAGTAGCACCCCTCACCCTGGTTGTGACAACCAAAAAGTCTCTAGGTGTTGCCAAATAGCCCCTGGGGGACAAAGGTACACTTTGTTGAGATCCACTGCCATTGATGATATAGGCAAGGAAAATGTTTTATTCTCTTAAATTATTGAATCCTGTAATGTAAACCTGTATAATTTATTACTCTGAAGCACACTTACCAATTGATTCTCCTATCATCAATAGAAATCCATTGAGAAAATGACCCAGGACAGAAGGAAACCAACACCTGGTTAATTCAAACATAACCCCTGAGACCAGGTAATTAAAGATGTTCTTAACTGACTGTCTCACCAAAATCAATACAAACTACAGTTTCATCCATCTTAACTAAAGAGCATGTTTTCTTCTAGTAATGTTCCTTTTAGAGGTTTTAGAACTGGGAATTGAGAACACAAAGCAGGGTTGGCATCTTTGGTTGCTAATGCTTGTTGTTTGCTGTTTGTTTGACAGATATCAACCTGATTACTCTGCAAATTTGATGATCATTCCACCAATTTTCCTTTATATAATTTGAAATAAACCAACATTTATGATGGGGGGAAAAAAGGTGGTAAGGCCCTGGGGAGAGAGGCACAAATGAGAAAGGGAAGATAAAACAATTCTGGAAGATGCCTGCATGAAACAAGTATTTCTGGACTTCAAGTTTATATACAGGAATCAGTGGGACATGGTTGCTAAATACATAGACTCTGGACTAACCCATCCAGTTCAAGTATCTCAGTTCTTCCACTTATTAACAATATGAACTTGAGCAAGGCATTTAAGTTTTCCCTGCCTCAGTTTCTTCTGTTTTTGTAAGGATTAGGTGAGTTGATACATATAGAGAACTTAGAAGAAGATCTAGCACATATTAAATACTTGGTAAGTGTTCATTGTTATTAAAGCAATATAGTTTTATATTTAGAACTCTCTGCTGACACAGTGTGTGTAGTCTGGACAGCCTGGGTTTGGAGTTGAGTCTATTACTGTGTGATGTTTGGACCTTGGTTTTGTCGGCCTATATTGGTTGAGAAGATTTATGAGAAAAGGGAGGTAAAGCCCCTGTCCAGGGCCCAGATGAAAAGGGATACATATCAGTTTCCTTCCCTAGGCTTGAAGACTGACGTCCTAATCCTGGATAGTTCTGAGACCCAGGAAAATTCCTAAATATTTCAAATCTTCACTTTTCACATCCATAGAGTTACTAGATTCATCTTTTTATCCATTCATTCAAATTTAAGTTGGCCTCCACTAAGTTGACCCAGACTAAGTCCTGGATATTTTTAAATCCATCATTTAAAAAAAAATATGGAGAATCTCAAATATATACAAAAATAGTGTGTTACATCCAAACCCTATTTACTCACTACTTAACTGTAACAATTATTAACTCAACAAGCCACCTTTCGGCCTTAAACTTCAGCGACCCCTTGAGTTAGGATGTCATAGAGAATGGAATGAGAATACCTAGGGGTTTCCATTAACTCCAAGTTCAGCCTGAGTTACCAGTATGATGTGGCTAGAACCCAAACTAAGACCTCCTTGGTCTACATCAACCAAGTGGCACATTTAGAATACAGGTGATGGGGCTGTTCTCTCACAAGCTGCTCAGACCTGTCCAGGAGTTTTCCATTCTGTTCCCACATCACAGTTCAACAGACCCCTACATCAACAAGAAAGGGTCAAGAGGAGAAACAGCAGGATAGGTGAGCAGCTAGAAGCCATGAGTAATGATTATAATTGTCACTTATTAAACTCCTGCTGCGTGCAAGACACTAGGCCAAGTGCTTTCTTTAGATTATTGAATGTATGATCATCAACACAAATAAGCATGCGCTATTCTTTTCACCCCATTTTACTGATATGAGACTGAGTAGAAGATGAGACTGAGGAAAAGGAAATGTGAGAAATTCATCTCAGGTCACACAGAAGCAAGTCAGTGCTGGACTTGAACCCCAGCAGTCTGGCTGCAGAACCCACATCCTGAGTCCTGTATTCCAGCCCGGGATGTTTAACCTAAAGAAGAGGAGTTGGGTTATACAATCTTTCTCCAAATACCTTGCGAGGCTGGCTGGTGGAAGCAAAACTCAACGGGCTTTGTGTGGCTCCAAAGGGCAGACACAGGCTCTAGGTGTGGCAGTAACAGGGAGTGGGCTTCATTTCAACACAAGGCACCTCTTATTCCTCAGTGCTCTCCAGCACACAGCTATATGGCCTGGGAGGCAGTGAGCTCCCTGTCCCTGGAGGTATGCAAACAGTGCTGCAGTGTGGGAAGCAGGAAGAGAACAGCCAGGCAGATATGGATTTGTAACCTGATCCTGTCACCTACTAGCACAATAGCTTGAACCTGGCACTAAACTTCTCTGAACCTCAGTTTTCTATCTGTAAAATGGAAATATTTAACTTAAAAGGTTGTTTCGAGAATTAGAAATGATAGTTACAGAGGCCCTGGCTCGTGCTAAATACCCAATGGGTGGTGGCTTTGTTTCTAACTTCTGCCGGAGCGTTGGACGCCTTCACCTCTGGGTTCCAGGCACCCTCCCATCCTGACCGACAACAGGAATCCTGGCTTTGTAGGATCGACTCCAAAATGGCTTTATCCATCACTGGAAAGCAAACATTTTGCAATACGCTTTAGATGTATGTTCTTACCAACTATTCCCGAAAACCATCCTTCACTGTCTCGTGGACTGAGTACCCAGGGTACTAGATGCGTCAGAGCTTGGTGATGCTCTCCAGCACACTGCGAAAATTTAATTCCAGTGTGGGCATCTTTGGATTTCACCGATTATTATTTCTCCCTCTCTTCTGGCATCCATTTCCCTTGATAACAAAGAGGCAATATGAGGTACGATACATTTGCATTTAAAAATTTCTTTTAGTAAAGCAGCTTTTTAAAGAAAACAGCATGGCAGTAGCAATTGGCACAAGTAGACACTGAAACCAATTAGTGCGATGACATGAAGTAAGATAAAAAAATTGTAGATTTAATTGAAGAAAGTTGCAATATAAAGTCAAGCTGCCAGGCTTTAAAATTATAATTAATTTTAGGAGGAGAGAAGCCTCATCAAATCACTCTCACTATTTCCTCGGTGGAGTGTTGCAGTCGCCTGTCTCATTTAACCCTCCCTCCTCCAAGGCACTCTCCCAAACAGCTCCTGACCCGCGGTAAATACTCCTCTCAGGACGATGTCTTGATGACTGCACGGGAGCTCTTTCCTCCGGAGACGTTCTTAGTGTTCTCTGTTTCAATAATACCACATCATAAATTCTGCCAGAAGACGTGAAACGTGACAGTGGACACAGCATCCCAGGTCTATCTGGGTTCAGAAACAATGGCTGTGTCAGAAATGATGACAAAAGAAACTGTCAGCTAATGATAACAAGCTCCCAATCAGGGCAGGCATTAGCTCACCTGCCTATGAGATAGTTGGCACTTTGCAATAGACTCTCACTAAGCAGTGACGAAGCAGGAGGGGAGTCTGGAGGGAGAAAGTAAGAATTCGAGCAGAGTCTGAAAATTCTCCCCACAGCACCCGAATCTCTCCCACCCCAGCCTTGCCAGCGCATGAAACCCACCGTCACGATCCACTCTGTGCTCGATTGCTCCAGGTACCTTTCGGGAAAGGTAAAGTCTCTGAGAAAGCACCTGTGCATGCTACTGTACGTTCACTGATCACACACGTTTCCTCGCTGGCAGTAGAGGTAGAAGCAACAGAGTTTTGAGTGGTGAAACCTTTTTTCCCCCTCCTTTTAAAAATGTTAATAGATTTAGGGGGTACAAGTTGAATTCCGTTACATGTGTATATCGTATAGTGGTGGAGTCTGAGCTTTTAGTGCACCCATCACCCAAATAGCATATGTTGTACCCCACAGGTCATTTTTCATCCCTCACTCCCTCCCACCTTCTCCTTTTTGAGTCTCCAATGCACATTATACCATTGAGTGGTAAGAACTGGACCAACCATGTGCGAGCCCATCTTGTGATGCTTTGTGGCACGTGCTAAATTGTGTGACAGATAATGAGATAATCAGAAAGCTCCTCTCCTCAGGCTCTGTTCTCTCTGAATGGGCAGAAAAAGCAGAAACCCAATTCGGGGGCCCCTTCCTCATGATCACTATGTGCAAAAAGCTCTGCATAGTGAAGAATGTCATGTCATATATTCCAGATAACAAAAGTCACAGAACCTGTATTATAAGGGAACAAAGGCGCTGAGCATGCACAAAGAATGCTCACTTCGGGTCTTCAGCTTGTGTGCAATTCTGGTTGAAAGGACTGTGGGCATATCAATTTTCAGTTCTGAAATGTTATCCTCATTTCTCATCCATCTTTAATATGTGGTGGCTAATGATTTTCAATTTCCTTGAGCTTGTCGATGAAATAATAATCTACCATTGAACATGTCCATGTTCTGCTACCTGAAGAATTCTTTAGCAAAGCAAATCCTGATGCTCTAATTCATTGTACAAATTTTTGCGTTAATACGTAGATACATTTAACTCAGCAAGGAAATGAGATGGACAGGTAATTTGATATCCTTTTCTCTGTCCATGTAAATGTTCTTTCTCTTGGGAGCACACATAACTGGGAAATTTTGAAGGTAAGCAATGAACAAGCTTGAGCTTGTTTTTTATAAATGTCTATAAAATCTATAGTCACATCCCCTCTTTCAACCCCGATATTGGTAGTTTGTGTTTTCTCTCTCTGTTTTCTCAATCAGCGTGGAGGGCTATGGTGCCAACCTGCTGAAACAAATCGACATTTCTCAGAATCTCCTTCCCTGTTTGGTTGTGAGTCAAGGTGGGTCCCGGGAGAAATTTACATAAGATTTGGAAGGCAGAATAAAGTGGCAGCTAGCGTAGGGGCAGGGAGATCCCGCACATGGTTGGCTTTCTGCTGGCTCATCTTACATGTGGGGGCAGCAGCCACACCTGCATCTCTTCTTCCCCTTCACATCTCCTCCTTCAGCTCCTCCCAATCCTGGTCCCCGTGCACAGGCAGCGTCACAGCAAGTGCACCAGCAGGTCACTCGAGACACTGAAGTTGGGCACTCAGAGCTGGTCAAAGACCCACGCAGGATCCAGTTTGTGCCCCTGCATTCCAGCTGGTCTTCTAGGTTCCGGTTTGTCCGTGGTTTCTCCTGCTTCACATCCACTTTTTATTCTTGACTGACAGACATTCAGGCTTTGGACATTTAGGCAATTGCTTCACATAGGCCGTTCAGCCAGTTCCCTCAATCGCACAGGGGCAAATTCCTGTAATAAATCCCATGTTCTATATCACTCAGGGTGGCTCAGATTCTCTGATCAACCTGCAACCGATAAAATTAGTCCTGCTGAGGGGTTATCAACGTTACCATTTTATTCAAAGAACTATTGTCCTTATTAATTTACTTTATTATTTATCTATTTTCTATTTCTTTGAAATCTGCTCTTATTTTATATCTTTCCTCCCTTCCATGTATTTTTTGCTTAATTCACCCATATTTTCCTAGTTTCATAATGTAGAAACTTATATTCAAAGAGAAGAAAGATTTCGAATCAATGATCTGAGATTTAAAGCTATAAATTTTTCCTAAATCAGTGTTTTAGCAGAATCTCTGAATTTCTGACATTTTAAAATCATTTTTCAGTACAAAATATTTTCTTATTGCTTATAAGTTCTCCTTTAACCTAAGCATTATTTAGCAGTGTGTTGTTTAATTTCTAAGTCTTTGGAAACTTTCTAGATATTTTATTGTTATTGATTTCTAATTTAATTTTGTTGTGATTCAAAATATGCTTTTAAAGATTTCAATATTTTGAAATTTATTGAGACATTTTATGGCCTAGCATATGGTCTTTCTTGATGAATGTTTCATGTGTTCTTGAAAAGTAAATGTATATTCTACCACTGGTTAGTAAATGCCAAGTAAAGGTCAAGTTTGTTGACAGTCAAATCTTCTATATCCTTACTAATCTTTTTGTCTTACTTTTTCTGCCAATTATTGAATAAGATCTCCAACTATATCTATTTCTTTAATACTGTCATTTTTTTCTATGTGGATTTTGAGTTTTTATACATTTGTATTGATTTTTAAGGTCATATACATTTTATATTTATTTATTTATTTAGTTAGTTTTTTGAGACATGGTTCCACTCTGTCACCCAGGCTGAGTGCAGTGGCATGATCATAGCTCACTGTAACCTCAAATTCCTGGGCTCAAGCGATCCTCCTGCCTCAGCCTCTCCAGTAGCTGGGACTATAGGCATGAGCCACTATGCCTAACCCATTGTGTATTGTTGTATATTCTGATGAATTGACTCTTTTGTCATTATAAAATGTGCCTTATCTCTATTAATAATCCTTGTCTTGAAATTTATTTTAACTGGTATTAATATAGCCACATCATACCATCTTCCTTACACTGGTACTTTGAAGGATGTGTCTTTTTCCATCCTTTCTCTTTTGGCCTATCTGAGTCTTTGTATCTAAAGTGCATCTTTTTTTAAACATCTTTTTTTTGCCATAGTATAAGGAGAAAAACCATAAAAATTACTAGATGCCTTGTGATGAAAGAATAGTTTCTAAATGGTATCATGTCTGGGTAACTATAAGCCAAATATTAGCTTTCATGACTTTAGGCAAGTGATTGATTAAAAATAAAATTACCCTGTAATTTGTCAGTTGCTCAGCTCACACAGATCCTGTGATAGCTGTTTCTTAAACGAGAGAAATATGAGACTGTCAGAGACAGTTTGGGCTGCTGGTGTTACATCTTGCAATAAAAATATCATTGGAATGAAATGAGATTATAAAGGTTTGCTGCTAACTCTGAACAAACACCATCATCTTGCAGCATCTAAGAGGATCTGCCAATGGCAGTTTGATGACTCTAACTGAAGCACTTATCATGGGAACTGAGGTGAAAAGAAAGAGAAAAAAGAACAAAGCAATTATTCCACTCTAAACAATAGGTGCCTTGAAATTAAATAATCTTTAGCAGTTAAATGACCTTATGTACCCACTCTCTTTTCTTATCCATCACCAGCTTGTATATTCCAATCTTTCAAATTGCTAGACTGAATTAAAGATTGTTTTCTACACAGGGTCAGAAAAATATGAAAATAATAGCCATTATGATGATGATGATTACAATCTGTATTTATTATTATCTTTACTTCTCCTCCTTTGCACCTAAGGTTTACGCTTGTCTTGCACAGCGAATATTCAGGTCAATTTCAAGTCTAGACATGTTTTTGAAAGACTTATTTCTTCCTTTTATAATCTGTGGATAGTTTTTGCTAAAGTGCCATAAATAGTATTTAAAAGCAGCGAGCAAATGTGCACTGCATGAGACGAAGAGCACTTCTGCGATACCCTGCTGAAAAGGCAAATCCTGCTTCCAATCAGGAGGGAATTCCAGACAAACCTTACTGAAGAACATTCTACAAAAGGATTGGACTCTCTTCCTCAAAAATGTGAAAGACAAGCAGCACATAAAGCTGAGGAATTCTGGCTATTACATGGGGAATAGTTATTATTGGCTAAGTTACAACTGAAGTTCTTCTGCCGCAGGCAAAAGAAAGAACCCAGAAATGCCGGGAGAGCAGGTCCCTCCTGTCCGCCAGGGCTAGCCACCCCTTGTGCCCACCTCAGCAGAGTCACTTGTCCTCAGTCTTGTAAAAATGAGCTCTTACTCTCCTCTCCATATGGCAGAGGGAAGCCTGGAATAAACTTCTAATCATTCTCTCGTACCCAGTAGTATACATAAGTTATCTTTAATAGCATTAACCTACGTTATAATGGCTTCTTAGAAGCTGGGAACATACCCAGAAGACTAATTCCATTCTAATAGATTTTTCAAGACAACACCACTAAATATAAGATGATACTTCATAAGCAATTTAGACAATCCAGAAAAAAAAAAGAAGAAGAATAAAATGTCCTGCCAGTGAAGAGGGGTGAGGATGGGAGAGAAATAAAGATTGGAAGTGCTTGCTGCACTTAATCCTTGGTAATAAACAGCAGTTACTTCGCATTTTGACAGATCACTGACACAACTGTGTCATAAAACATACCCCAAAGCAAAACAGCCAGGTTAACACAGCTATGTTGAAATGTCCTGCTTTAGATCAGAGGTTCATCAGAAAGTGGAGGGTGAGAAGGACGAAGGGGACTGAGTTGGGACAGAACGGGAGGCCCAGGGGAACACTGGTGGCTTATTCTGATTGAGTGTGAGCTTGTCCTCAGCCTGGGGCTACCGGCTGGGCACTTGGCTAGCAGGACGGGACAACATGCCCATCTTTGTCCTCTGCCCTTCATAGTACTGAGTGCGGGCACTAGCAGGTGCACAATGAATGCTTATCACTCGATTGGATTTCGGGGATCCAATAGGTAGGTGGAAAAGTGCTTATTCCATATGTCCAGTATCAACAACAACTAATATTTCTACCCTCTTCTTCATAGTATAAGATCAATACAAGTATTAATAGCCAGTAATGATCACAGAGAATAAATAACTATGTACATGATGGTTAGGGAAACATTCAATTTAATTTTCTTTTTTACATTATATATGCTTACGGGATATATAATTCACTTCTTTAGAGAGAAGGAAGATGAGGAAGAGGAAAAGGAGGAGGGAGAGAGAGAATACAAATTGCTCAGAGTGGCCTGTCTTGCAATTCCCCAGTTTTTCAGCGAAGAGGAGCTGGGTGGCAGCACTGCAAAGCTTTAGGAGTGGGGTTGTAAGTGGGGTGACAGTCTCGTCTCTACTCTCAGGAAGGTCTCAAACCATCTCACTATCTTCAAGGGGGACACAACTACTAGCCCTGATGGTGGGATAATGTTAGACCCAAATTCCATCCACCCAGGGCAGAAAGCAGGTCCAGGACATGAAGGGGGCACCCAAGGTCAAACACGATCACTGATCAATGCCATCACTCACCGAGTGGGAGTCCTGCGTGTAGGAACCAAGTCCTGCTCATGCATCTATCCTCATACCGTGCACAGAGCCTGGCACAACACAAAGGGCTCATGAACATTTGTCGAATGAAGAGTTGAGTGAGTGAGTTATGAACTGTTGAGATCATATCTGTGATTGGAAGAAATTCCCCTTTTTACTTTAGGAACCATTCTCTTTTTGTTGCTTTGGATCATTTCCTTTGTGTTTTGTGACAATGCAATGCATATCCTCCCTCACACCCTATATTCCAACTCAGCCAGAAATCCTTGTGCTGTGCATGGATACAAAAACATTCAAAAAAACACACCAATCCCAGGCTAACTGAAGTTTATCCATCATGGTACAGCTGCAGTGTACCTAGGTGAGAGGGAACTGCTGTTTATTTATCTATCTGCAATGTAATACTTCAAAGCTTGCTTATCCTCAAGAGTTTCTGGCTAACTTCTGTCTTTCAAGATATTCTCAGCTGCAGAAATGCCCTCTTCACAAGCGATGAAGCTTGTGCTCTGGATCGCAAAACATCGTTAACTCCAAGCAAGAGTCTTGAAGTCCTGCCCTGACGAGCTTTATGGATTTCATAACCTTATAGTCAGGGCATAAACAACACTGCTAAAGTGCAGCCAAAAAGGCACAGCAGGTCTTGATCACTCCAATGCACAGAGAGGAGTCTCTGAAGAAGCCAATCAGAGGGTGCTGGGGCGGGACGATGGCCTTTGGAGCCAGAAGTCCAGCGACAGGCCAGCGTCAGCCCCGCTGAGCAATGTAACAGGAAGAGAGAGAACTTGAATTTCTTTCCAGTCTTATTATTGCTACATGATAATTGTACATATTTATGGGGTACCTGTGATATTTTGATATATGCGTACAATATGTAATGATCAAATCAGGGTAATTGGGGTATCCATCACCTCAAATATTTATTATTTCTTTGTGTTGAGAACATTCCAAATCTGCTCTTCTAGCTATTTTGAAATATACAATGAACTATTGCTAACTACAGTCAGCCTACTGTGCTATTGAACACTAGAACTTATTCTAGAACTTCTATCTAACTGTACTTTTGTTTCCATTGGTGAGTGATGAGGGGCACTACCAGCTTAGTTTATTCACTATCAAGGCAGCACAAATGGTCTCCTGGCCAGATTTTACTTGCTAAATAGGTTGACCTCATGTCCCAGAACACTGGTCACGCGCCAAAAGTTGTTCTGAATGCTTTGCATGGATGAATGTATTAGTGCATTTAACCCTCTGGAACCCACGGGCTTGGTCCTGTCATCATGCTCATGTTACTGAGGAAGACACAGAGCAGTCTATGGCTTGGAAGTGGCAGGGCCAGAGGGGGACAGAGTCAACGTGGGTGGAAGGTCATCGCACTGGCTGCATGGCCTTACAGCTACGGCCTCTGGGCATGAGACGTCACCTCTCTGATATCCATTGCTTCTGTTCAATGGAGCAGAACTGGATAATAATATCTACTTCATTAGGTTGTGAAGATGAAAATTAATAGCATCTCGTGATGCTTGGCCTATAGTATCTGTTTGATAAATGGAATAATTGTAATTAGACTTGAGGTTAGAAAAGGGGGAAACATGAGTCCAACTTACATTAAGTTTAATTTCCTTTTATGTAAATAAATGTTAGACTACCTAAAAATAGAAATCTGCTTATACTGATTTTACTTTAAAATTATTTTTATAAAGCAAATGTCACAAGTCTACTTCCTATGACTATGACATATAGTCCCCAGGACAGTTTTGGGTTCCAATAGCTATTAATTCAAGGTGTCAATACGTCTATCCCACAGACATGGAAGGTTGGTACTAAACTTGGTAGCCAGGTCTCTTTGTTTGTTTTACATTGAAAAAAATCAAATTTTCTTCCTCCTCCCCACAAGAGGCTCTTTCATCAATTGATTATCTAATATGTCCAAGGCCAGCTCTTCTGACATTCTTGCCCATGGGGCATAATAACTTATTACATCTGTAGAATGGCACTTGAGGGCATGTCTCCATGCAGGGAATCAGAGGTGGCTTGGTGACCCCAATATAAACTTATTGTCAAAACACAACAAAACAGAACCTCTCACCATCTGTGAGATGCATCTATAATTGGGCAGTAGCTTTCGCAGGTTGAGTGTACAAGACAAATTTAATACTGAAGGCTGCGTGGCAGGTCTTCCTCTGGGCTTGTTACCTATCACACAAGGTGCTGACATGTCTCTCTCCTCTTACTGCTAGAGGCATGGCTCATCTTCCCCTTGATTGGATGTCCAACGTCACAGTGAAGTGTCAGTCGGGAAAGTGGGCAGCCCCCTCCCAGCTCAGTTTGAGGGCTCCCGATTTTGAATCTCAGTGCTCAGGTAGGAGGCACAGGTGCTGCAGAAACCTCACCTATTCCCCCAGGAGGGTGACCAACAATGCGGGTTTGCCTGAGACTTTCAGTTTTAAAACTAGGACAGGTTGGTCACTCTACTCCCTAGGGTCCTCCGCTGGTCCATGACGGCAAAGGTCTTCCCTCTTATTGGAACAGATGTGTCCATCGACCAGTGGTACCTACTGAGCCCCTATTACGTATCTAGATGAGTATGGGGGGCTGCACAAAGGAGAGGGATGGGAACTGACGTGGATGACCCTCTGCGTGGCCAGGGCTTTGCAGAGCCTACCAGTTCACCCCCAACATGTCACCACCAGGGGGTGGGGGGCAGCTCTCTCCTGTTCTCCAGACTGTTCCCTCTGTGTTAGAATCACCTGGGCAGATTTTAAAACATAAAAATTTTAACATCTCATCCTTTAAGAGTTCCTGATTCAATCAATTTTTGGGGGGGGAGGGTAAGCACTCTTGTTTTTAAAAAGTGCTTCTAAGTGATTCTGAATAGCCCTTTTCCATGGATTCCAGAGCTTAAGTTTCTCAATGTAAAACCCCAGTTGGCATGTGAGAGAAAAACGACTTTGTCTCTCTGACATGCAAGGTAGGTCCCTCCACATAGAGCAAGTGTGACGGCAGCTTTGCCCGTGAGGACAATCCGCCAATTGAGCCACTGGTCTGGGTTTAGAAGCCAGCTGTTTACAAACTGCTCAAACTCACCCCCCACTGGGTAGGAGCCCCAGGTTCACCCAATCCTTGTCCAGGTAACCCCAGGTGAGCTCCTGTGGTCACCTTCAGACAAACCAGCTTGCTGCCCCACACTGACCCGTATGAAGCAACCTCTTTACAATGAATGCACGCCACAGAAGGCGGCGCCTGGGGTACCTGCCACGTAATAGCAATATCCATGCCGCGAATAATTGTTGGTGAAATATGACAAATGCACATGAGGATATAAGGTCAGACAGTTTATACCAACTTCCCAATGAAGAGTTTCATCAATAAGTAATGTAGGAGTGAAGAGACACAGCCAAGCCTTTGGGATGGGGTGGGACTGGAAGGCTTCCTGGAGGAGGTGGATGAACCAGGGAGGGTGGGCAGGATATGAAGAGTACAGAGAAGAAGGCAGGCCCTTCTCAGAAGAGAATAGACTCCACCATCATTGTAGTCACTTGTTTGGAGGAGAAAAAGGATTAACACTTCATTTTCAGATACTTACATTTTAAGGCCACTGACATTATCAGTGAACATAAAAGCATAAGCTCTTGAGATGAGCTACCTGGGTCCAAGTCAGGCTTCCTGGTTATGTAACTATGGGAAAAATAGAATCCTTTTCTGTAAAACTGGATTAACAATAAGATCTGCCTAATATGACTGTAACGATGATGATCACATAACACACGTACTGTGCAGTGCAGAGCCTGGCGCATCATAAGCTTCCAATAAATGCTGGCGACGATTGTTGCTATCATCATTAATTAAAGGCTTGGTCAGTTATATTATCTCTCAAAATATTAAGGAAACTTCTCGGTGAAAGAAGATGCATCTCCTTCACTGGGATGGAGGCAAAGCTGACATTAACCTTCAAGGCTCGCCATGTTTCAGGAATCATCAGCTGAACCCTATCTGTGCCCAGTGGATAAATAAACTGATATCTCAGTTTGCTAGGACATCCATAAAGTGCCGCAGACTGGGTGACTTAAACAACAAAAATTCATCTCCTTGACATTCTGGAGGCTAAAAGTTCAAGATCAAGGTGCCTCCTTGGCTGGTAGGTGGCGGGCTCCTTGCTGTGTCCTTGCATGGTTGCTGCTCTGTGAATGGGCGTCCCTGGTGTCTCCCTTTGTGTCCAGACTTCCTCTTCTCATGAGGACACCAGTCAGATTGGATCAGAGCCCACCATAACGGCTTCATTTTAATTTAAGCACCTTTTTAAAGACTCTATCCACAAATACAGTTATAATCCAAAGCACAGAATTCAGCCCATAACAGCTGAGTTCTGCTTTCTACTCTACTTCCGTTAACACAGAGGAGAGGGAGGTTTTGTGTAGGGAGAAAACCTGGAGTCCTTCAAGTGTGCATGACGCATGGTTTGTGTGCCAGCTCAGCCTGGCAAAACTGTCTGCAGCAATCATAGGATGTGCAAACCATCAACAGTTTTCAGCATAGATAAAACAATAACTTCCAAAGTGCTTCTGAGAAGTGAAAATGAGTTTTTAAATATGAATCATTTGTTGAACATAACCACTAATACATTCAGCCAATGTTTCTCACTAATGGATGGGCTAGAAAATGAATTTATAGCCAATATCACATAATGAAATATGTATACTCTTTATAATTAATAATGATTTAGAGTAGATTATTGCCTTGCTTAGTAAATGGAGTTTTCACATCTTTTATCTTAAATTAAATAAAATGAAGTTATGTTGACAGTGTTCAACCAAAAGGAAAGGCAAATAAGATAGATTTTTCTTTATAAGGTTTTGAGTGCACAGGTGCATTTTTAACATGCTTTCTCAACTTTTATATTGCTGATGACATAGAAAGTTTTTATTAAATTATTATTAGCTGGTAGTGCTTAAATGCAGAAGGGATAGATATTACTAGTCAAATTATGTTTGGTCTAGTAAGCTCCTTTAAAGTTTTTTTGTTTTGTTTCATTTTTAAGTAAGTACTTGGATCTTCAAAGTGTTTAATTTTATGGGTTTTTTCTTAGGAAGCATATAAAAGAAAATTAAATTCATTTTAAAATTCCTTCCACACTAATTGCCTTGAGTATCCACTTGACCTTCACCAACACACACACACACACACACACACACACAAATCCTTTTAACAGTAGTTCAAGCCTAGAACGTTAAGTTTGATTCCAGGGTTATTTTGCAAATTCTCTCATGTTCTTTTGCTAGCTTGAAAAGTCAGCCCCAACAAACACTCAGATAGTGCATATTAGGCCTTTGGGTATGTTGTTTGGTTTTACTTATGAAAAGTATTCACAACTGATTTTTTTTTTAATTCTTGAATCTAATTTCCCTTTCCAGGAAAGTCTTTGACTTGGGTTTTAAGTGTCCCATTAACCAGAATCCAATTCTGTAATTTATGGCCAGCTATGAGGATTGGTATCAGGAAAAGATGCTTTGTGATACAGGCCTAATTTACATGGCTTGATAGACTTAGAAGATACAGAATTAGACCTTAAAGCATAATTCTCCCCAGAGATGGGATGGCCAGAAAGAATTTCTGTGTTCAGAAGAATTGTAATATTCCCTTTCTTCTCACTTATATTATGTAAATCATTTTATGCTGTAACATTACTGAATACACACACACACTCACATACCCATATGCTAACTAAAATGTTTTTGGGATATTTAATTAGGAATGTCCCTGTTTTATTGGGCAAAAGTAATTCCAGTCTGCTTTGTATTAGAGAAAGAGGGAGGGCAGAGCTTGGCCCTGGGGCCATCCACTGACAGGTGGATGCTCTGATGTCACACCTTTGCTAGAAACCTTTGAGTAGCCTCAGCTTCCATGAACTTGCTGACTTTTAATGGGTCTGTAATTGCCCTCTCAGATCACCTGAAAAATAATACAGTTTATTAATCAGCACCTTCATAAAGGTAACTTGTCAGGGGAAAGGTTACAGGATGTGTAGGGCAGAGGTGGGATTTTCCAATGGCAGGTCAGAAGGCACAGTATAGCACCGTGGTCTCAAACTCAGGCCCTGGACTCTGATGGATCCACATTTGAGTCCTGGCTCTGTAAGTTACCAGCTTGAAGGAATTAAGTTGACTTATCCAAAGTCACGTAGATACTAATACCTACTGCATACGGTCGTGAGGACTCAATGAAATCAAGCATCAGCCTGGTGTCTGGCACATTCCAAATTGTTGGCTGCTACTATGTCTTTTACTGTGGTGTTTACACGGGCTCAGCTCTGTGGGAACTTAGCCATGGTTTGAGATAAGCAACGTCAATAGAAAATCTAGTGAAATCAACTGGTTTGTGATCAACTTGAACCTCTCTTTCCAAATTTCTACTTCATTCTGTGCTACATTGATATACTTTAGCACAAAGAATTGAAGAAACTGTAATTTATTAAGGACCTGCATGCCATTACAAGCTTTTCAACAAAACCTGTGAAAGCTTTTTGAATGGGTGACAATCTATTGCATGGAAGTGAAATTTTCATATACGTATTTAAGTCTCTCTCAACATTTTATGGGGATCAAAGGGCACATCTGTTTTCATATTTCAAAATCATAGGGTTGTTCTAAGAAAGGCCCTTCAATAGCATCTATTTGAATCCCTTGCTTTGAAGATGAAGAAACTGAAGCAGTAAAAGTTGAAATAATCGACATAAGGGCACACACAAAGCCACAGGTTAAATTGCCCTGAGTATTGTTATAACATGATTGTTATTTTTAAAGTATTTTAACATTATTATAGAATTTTGAAACAGAAGAAGAAGAAGAAACTCACTTCCAATTCTTCAAGTCTTAAGTAATTATTTTAGAATATTTTTCTTGCAATCATCTTGTTGTCTATTTTTATGGTCAGATTTTCTAAGACCCCTAATTCCTATGATATATTCTTATTTAGAATCCAAGCTCATTAAATAAAATGAGCTCCTAAACAGTTATATAAATGGAATAATGTTGATTGGAATAGTATTGGACTTCCAAGGTTCTCAATCCTCAAAGTACAGACAGTCTTTTGAAAGTGCTTTCCCAGCATCAATGAAACATACTTGGGTATTAGAGCATCACCAGAACTTACTTTAAAACCAAAAATCCATCAGATCACTTTTTTATGTATGCTTCCAAATTGAGCCTCACTAAACTGACTGGGTTAGGCAATATGTAGACTCAACCCAGGCCACTGAGCCATGAGGCTATACTCATTGTCTCTGGAATCTGCATTGTTCTTTCTGTAGCATATCCACATCCACTGTGTTATTCAGTCCCCTCACTGACACTCTAGACAGGTACTGTAGTGACTCTTTTCCAGATGAGGGACCTGAGACTCAGGGAGCAAGAGTTCAACAACTATAAATGTCTGGAAGCCACACCTTTTGACTCCAAGGCCTGGGCTTTACAATGAGGCTGGCCTAAATTGGACCTTAAATGTACATTTTTGGAATCCTTTAAATGGAGACTAGGCTAAGAAGCAGTAGAAAAAGCTTCCTGAATTAAAAGGAGGTTAGAGTAGATTATCTCTAATGTGACTTCATCCTCTGAAAGCCTATAGGTCTATGTTCCCACCCCTTCAAGTGAGTCCTGGTATTGGGATGGTAGATGGGCACAGAGTGGTCAAAAAACAAAATATTCTGCTCATAAAGCTAGGACCCAGTGGCCCAGTTTCAGAGGAGTATTGCATCGGAAGAACTGCAACCCATGTAGAGGATTCAATTTGATTTAAGTCTCTCTCAACATTTCATGGGGATCCAAGGGCAAAATCCACAACTCTTTAGAACTTGTTTTCTTCTCTTCTCTGCCAGCCTCAAACACCGGGAGCTTTTTCACTCTTCTATGCTATAAGCACCCTTCCCGCATCCATACGGTCCTGTCCCTGCCACCTTAGTGTCTTCTTCCCCTATCAAAACCCACTTGCCCAATTACATCTTTCCCCTTCCATGAGGCTCACTGGGGAGTATGTTCTTCTGTCTGAGCTCTTTTCTCATAAGACATCCCATAACTTTTGCCCTTTCTGCTCTCAGAGAGGGTGAAGGACATAAAAAAAGCAAAGTTGGAAATTCTGAAATTGTTATATGTAGGCAGGGGATAAAGTCTGAAAATCTCTACACATTAAAAATATCATGTCCTCTCACACAGAGGAAGTTATTGCCCTAATGTTCTCTGTCATGCACGAACTGTCTGGCATCCCTGAGTGCCCATGCTGCCCGAGAGCCATCAATCTGACATCATCCACACAGAGGGTGCCTTCCGAATGCACTACCTCGGCAGTGAGATTACAAATGGAAGGCAATGAGGGAGAGAGACCTACCTGGATGAAATGGGAGTTGCTTTGCACCCTTAGGCTGGCATATGCTGCCCAACTGATGGCCAGCACTGTGGGACTTTGACGTGAAGAAGACAACCGTGTCTGCAGAGAGGCTGCGTCTGTATCCGCAGGGTGGAGGATAGAGTCTCACTTCTCAGCTCGGGTAGCTGCGTGAATGGGCTCTGAAATTTTTCATTAACTGATGCTTTAAGATAATGGAAAAATAATGGCACACAAAAGACAATTGCTTTCATTATAATGCAGGAATTAAATCAGAACATCTTTTCCCCCCACTCCCCTCTGTGTAGTTCAGAAAAGACGCTTCAGGGTTTTAAGCTCTCTCTCAGATGGAGGGATGTTTAAATAAATTCTGTAACTTTAGTTCATTATCTCCCAAAGCTTAGAACCTTATACATGTGGGGAGATGGGTCTGTTTTCCTTCCCTCCACATTTTCCCTACCTTTTTTTTTTTTTTT
>VBSM01003143.1:1384259-1405336 GCA_008086735.1 Cheirogaleus medius
CAATTTGATGGCGAGTATATGTTGAGCCCACTTTCCATATCTTGTGTCGCCTCATTTTCCCTACCTTTATCACCCCAGGGAGAGCACCTGGGTGTCTTCAGCAAGATTAATAAAGAGATGGAAAAATATTTTTGGTGGGGTGGCATAAAAGCACATTAAAGCTGACAAATTTTGCTAGAAATGGCCTTATTTGTCCTTCAAAAGCTCAAGTCTAAAACGTCTGAAAGAGCCAAGGCTTCCTTCAGCTAAGTGGCTGCCGGAACTGAGCCAGGTGATGCTCAGAACCGGAGGACCCAACGTCCGCTTCTGGGATGCAGCCAGGAGCCCCGGGGTGAACAGAGAGCCCAGATGATCCCGTGGTGAGGCAGGGAAGGAGACTGGAAAGAAAGGAAATGCCCAGGTGTGTGCCTAGGCTGGAGTCTCTGTGGCAGGATCAGGAAACTATAACATGTTTGCACTATCCTTCAGACTCTGAGTGGGTAATAGTTTCCTTTAAAGGGGTCAGGGGAGATTGGATTATTATCTTAAAAGTCATATTTTTGTTGGTGGTCCATTTTTTGTTGTTGTTGATTGATTCATGATACTTTGATAACAGCTGTGACTCTTCATTAGCTAGAAGAGTCAGGGATTGAGTTGTGTGTCCTCCCAAAGATATGTTTATGTCCTAACCCCAGGTACCTATGAATGTGACTTTGAAAATAAGGTCTTTGTAGATGTGATCAAGTTAAGATGAGGTTACACTAGATCAGTGTGGGCTCTAAATCCAGTACAATTTGTCTTTACGAGGAGAGGGAGATTTGGAGACGGATGCACACGGGAAGGAAGCCACGTGACTACGGAGGCAGACCGGAGCGACGCAAGCCAAGAATTGCCAGAAACCAGCAGAAGCCAGGAAGAGGCAGGGAAACACTCTTCCCCTGAGGCTTGAGAGAGAGTGTGGCCCTGCTGACACCTCCATTTCAGATTTCTGGCTTTCTGAACTGTGAGAGAATAAATTTCCATTGTTCAAGCTACTCAGTTTATGGTCATTTTTAAAGGCAGCCCTAGGAAACTAACATGTGATCTTAAACAAATTGCTTAACGTTTCTGGGTCTCACTTCCTCAGGCCCATGTTGGGACGGCTTTCTCTGCTGCACTTCCTCATAGCTCCCGCACAAACTTCCTCTGAAACCACATTCAGCAGCTTTTCTGCTATTTATTTATTTATTTATTTATTTTATTTCATCATACAATGGGGGTACAAATATTGTTAGGATTACATACATTGCCTCTACCACTCCTCTCCCCCCAACATGCCAGAGCTTCAAGCGAGTCCAGTCCCCAGGTGGCGCGCACGGCACACATTATGTAACTCTACACTTCCTTCCCCCTCCTGCCTGACCTCCATCCAACAAAAGTTTTTTTTTTTTTTACACTTTGGATACATTGTATAACTTTGCCTCACCCTAAGAAGGGTTAGAGGTATGCCCTTCCCCCCCACAATGCTCTCCACATCCAGTTTTCTCTCCAGGGTCAGTCAACAGTTCTGGGAAAGCTGGGGTAAATGCACTGATCCCACTTACTCTTCCGTCCCTCTGGCTCTCCCAGTGCGGGACACATAGTAGGTGGTTGATAAAAATTTGGGGGGTGACAAATGATCCTAGTAATGTATAAGAGCATGTTGGAATGACAGCCCCAGAACATGCCTGGCCAGTAGCTGTTTTGTAAGTAAGGCTACACTAGGACACCGGGCTGTTACTCACCTGTGGGTGGAGGCGAAACCAGAGAGGAGGACAGCAAGAGAGACTTGATAGGGTGTGCGCAGAAGCTTGAAGGTTCCGGTTCCAGGCGAGAGTGGTCCACCTTGAACAGGCCACTGTCTATGCAGGAGGCAGAGAGAAAGAGAGGATTGGTATTGATTTAGAATGAGATTGCAAAGGAACTGCAAAGCATCAGCTGGCTGGACCAGTGTTGCCTCAGCAGTAGTCTTGACAAAAATATCCCCCATCCCAGACCTTTAGTTTACAAACACACTCACGGGTCTCTGGAAAGTGCCTTGTGGACATCATTGATTAGAAAACCTTCACCCCAAGCACAGATCTTTCTTAACCCTGCCACATTATCAGTTCTCTCAAATATAAATCAATGCAAAATATGCTTGGAGAAACATAGGAGGTGAGCAAAGGAGTCTAGTCAAGACCTAGGAAGTTGGAGAGTGGTCCACCTTGAACCGGAGGTGCAGGAGGCAGAGAGAGAGGATTGACAGTGATTTAGAATGAGATTGTAAGAAGAACATATCTACTAAAATTCAACTCCACACTCGCTAGTACTGTGCACTAAGCATTTCTCCTTCAACCGTTGCATTGATAGAAATGTTTCCCCATTTTCTTAAATATTTTGCAACAGTAGAGAGATAATCCAGGCACAGAATTTACTGTCATAGCTACCATGTAATTTCCACCTGGTTTCCGACAATAAAATAGGTTTTGCTTTTTGCAACAAAGTGTCTCTATCATTGCTATTATGTATCATTATTAACAAATAGCACATGCTAAGTTTTTTATAGTTTACAAAGTATATCTAAACAAACAATTTTTATTTCATGCTTTCAACACTGTAAGTTTGTATTATCAGTACCTTCTAGTGCAGGGGTCCTCAAACTTTTTAAACAGGGGGCCAGTTCACTGTCCCTCAGACCGTTGGAGAGTGCACACTGTGGGCGCGGGACGAGTCGGCTGCTAAGCAGGACAGGCAGCATCGGCAAAAACACCCATCGGGCCAGATACATGTCCTAGGCAGGCGGGATGTGGCCCGCGGGCCATAGTTTGAGGATGCCTGTTCTAGTGCTCTTGTTTTCAACTCCATTCTACAGGCTCAGGGTTGTAAAGCTAATAAGTGATTTAGTCCAGGGTTTGTGACTGTAAATCTATCACTCTCCTCCTTAGTGCCTCTTGAAATATTACCCCAACATGTAATGGCTAATCCTCTACCTTTATAAACTGCAGGTGTTATTTCAGTTCCTCCAAAAGTATATGCCAGGCTGGGGTTATCTGTGTAGGAGATTTATTAAGGGACACGCCTATGAAGGGGAGGCAGCTAGAAGAGCTCTTAGAAGGTGATGCAGGTCTGACCCTCATGAATGAGAGAAGGCAGGGAGAGAGGTTGGGAGGCAGAGTCTCAGATGGACGGCACTGCAGTTCCAAGCAAGTTCCAGCAAGATCAAGCCAAAGTCTTGTGTAGGATTCTCACATCTTGGAAGAATGGCCGTCACCCGATAATGCAGCTATAAGGGGGACTCACAGTTCCCCCACCTACACATAAATCTGAAGCACTTTCCACTGAAGGTCAAAAGTCTCACCCATGCAAGAGCCAGGCAAAGCTAAATTTCGTGGTTGGACTCTACCCTGCTGTGCTTGGAATAGACTCAGCAGCTTTGCTGATTTTCACTCCTTGATGAACATTTAGAAAGAAGATCCCAACTGAGCTGCTGTGTTTTTCCTTTCTGATAATAGCCCTGAACAGTGGGAAGGAAGAGGCTGTGGATGTCTGAGTGTGGAACTAATTGAAAGTATCCACTGAAACTAATGCCACTAATGGGGATGGAATATGAATCTCAGAATTCTGAAGAGTTTGGTCAAAGTTTTGAGGATAGTACCTTACACCTGCCGCATCTGCTTTTTGCCACCCACTTGCCTCTCAACTCCTTGTACTCTTTGATTTCTGTTCCTCTGCTGATGTTAGTCTCTGGGAGGTCACAGACGACCTCCTGCACACCACATTTAACAGCCTTTCCTTGGACTTCTTGTGGCTCCATCTCTGTGTGAGGTGCCACTGCAGACCACCACCTCCCTCCCTTCCACCGACACCTCCACAGATGCGTTTTTCTGTTTGCTTTCTGCCTCTTCATAGCTCCTTTCTGTCTTCACTCACCTCCGATCTTCTTTCCCTCCCCCCCAAATATAGAGATTCTCAAGGCTCTGCTCTCAGCTTCAAGTGCTTAATAAATGGTAGCTATTATGATTATTCTTCTAATTAATTGATATTAATTTTTATAGATTTAGGTACATGTGCAGATTGGTTACACAGATATATTACATAGTGGTGAAGTCCTGGCTTTTTGTGTAACCCTTACCTGGTTAGTGTACATTGTACCCATTAGATAATTTCTCATCCTACACTCCTCTTCCATCCTCCTGCCCTTCTGAGTCTTCAATGTCTATAACTGTACTTTCTATGACCAAGTGTACTCATTACGCAGCTCCTACTTATAAGCAAGAACATGTGGCATTTGATTTTCTGTTTCTGAGTTATTTCACCTAAGATAATGGCCTCCAGTTCCATCCAACTTGCTGTGAAAGACATGATTTCATTCTTTTTTATGGCTGAGTAATATTCGGTGGTGTCCGTATCCAATCCGCAGTTGATGGAAACTTAGGTTGATTCCATATCTTTGTTATTGTGAATAGTGAATAAATATATGAGTCCAAGTATCTTTTTAATATATTTATTTATTCTCTTTCAGGTAGATACCCAGTAGTGGGATTGTTGGAATGAATGTTAGTTCTATTTTTAGTTCTTTCAGAAATCTCTGTACTGTTTTCCACAGAGTTGTACACATTTACATTCCCGCCAACAGTGTATAATTATTCCTTTTTCCACATCCTCACCGGCATCTGTTGTTTTTTAACTTTTTAATAATGGCCGTTCTGACTGGTATAAAATGGTATCTCATTATGCTTTTAATTTGTGGTTTAAATTAAATCACGATTAGTGATGTTGAGCATTTTCTTCATATGTTAGTGGCCAATTGTCTTTTTTGTTTTTTGAAAATGTCTGTTCCTGTCTTTTGCCCACTTTTTAATGATGCTATATGTGTTTTTCTTATTGTTTAAGTTCCTTGTAGATTCTGGTTAATAGTCCCTTGTCAAATGCATAGTTTGTGAATATTTTCTCCCATTCTGTAGGTTGTCCATTTACTCTGTTGATTATTTTCTTTGTTTTGCAGAAGCTTTTTAGTTTAAGTAAGTCCCATTTGCCTTTTTTGTTTTTATTGCATTTACTTTTAAGGTCTTAGTCATGAGTTGTTTGCCTAGGCCAATGGCTAGAAGAGATTTTCCTACATTTTATTCTAGGATTTTTATAGTTTCAGGTCTTACATCCATCTTGAGTTAATTTTTGTATATTGTGAGAGATATGGGTCCAGGTTCATTCCTCTGCACACAGCCAAGTGTATGTTTTTGTCTACTTTCTTGAAGATCAGTTAGTTGTAGGTATGTGGTTTTATTTCTAGGTTCTTTATTCTGTTCAATTGACCTATGTGTCTATTTTATACCCGTACCATGCTGTTTTGGTTACTATAGTCTTGTAGCATAATTTGAAGTCAGGTAATGTGATACCTCCAGCTTTGTTCTTTTTGCTTAGGATTGTTTTTGCTGTTCTCATTCTTTTTTGGCTCCATATGAATTTTAGGACTTTTTTCTAATTCTGTAAAAAATCACATTGGTATTTTGATAGGAAATGTATTGAATTTGTAGACTATTTTGGAAAATATGGTCATTTTAATAATATTGATTCTTCTAATCTATAAGCATGGGATGTTTTTCCATTTGTTCTTATCATCCGTGATTTCTTTCATTAGTGTTTTGTAGTTTTCCTTGTAGAGATCTTTCACTTCCCTGGTTAAATATCCTAAGCATTTTTTTCAGTTATTAAAAATGAGAGTAAGGGTTTTTGTTTGCTTGTTTTATCTTCCTGCAAGCACTGGCAAGGAATTGAGTTCTTGATTTGTTTCTCAGCTTGGTCATTACTGGTGTATAGAAATGTTACCGATTTCTGTGCATTGATTTAGTATCCTAAGGCTTTACTGAATTCATTTATTGAATCTAGGAGTCTTTTGGAGGAGTCTTTAGGATTTTCTAGGTATAAGATTAAATCAACAGCAAACAGAGATCATTTGACTTCTTCTTTTCCCATTTGGATCCCTTTATTTCTTTCTCTTGTCTGACTGCTCTGGCTAGCACTCCTAGTATTAATACTATGTTAAATAGGAGCTGTAAAAGTGGGTATCCTTGTCTTGTTTCAGTTCTGAAAGCATTAGGGAGAATGCTTTCAACTTTTCAATTCAAGAGCCTTTACATTTTCTTAAAATCAGTCCTGATACATGCGATAAATGCAATACCTGGCTGCATCTGGCCAGGGCTGTGAGTAGGGACAGCCCCTGCAGAGCACAACATCTCCATTTTGCCATGGATCCCACAGCTGCTTTATTAAATTGTGTCACTGCTTGGTTCCTCAATGCATGTAATTTCTAACCATGGCCTTGGGATAATTTTTTCATTCTCCCTCTCCCTGATGTCTCATTCCCTGCTTTGACACCCATAAGCATCCTTCTCCATCCTGAGAACATCTTTCTGCAGCAGGGGAGGGAGGGGCTGGCTGCTCCCCTCTGCAGATTCCTCCCAGTTCTGTGCCTCTGTCCTGAAGGCATTCTCAGCAGTCTCTTCCTCTTTGATTAGAAGCAGGCTTTCCTTTTTCTCTTTTGAAGCTGCACTAGCTCAATTTTAGAATTTCTGCCTCAGCTGTGAAGAACACTGACCATTAACTAATACAGGCAGATCCCCATCCCTCTCACAGAAAGATGAAAAGAACCAGCAAGGAAGAATAGGAAAGGAAAAGATTCTGGAGCTAACCCAGGAGTTAAAATTCAAATGAGAGCTTATGATTCAGTGCACAATTTCTGGTTTGATGAACCCAGGCTCCTGCTAAAGCCATGATTCTTCCCCAAACTTCAGGAGAGCCAGGCACTGGTAGCCAAAGGGAAGTACATAAAGCATTATGCAATGAGGAAATGCAGGACTTCTGTGTATTGCATATGTTTTGTAATCTTAGGGGAGATGGCCCATTTGTGCTTAAATGTACTCAGCTCTGAGCTGTGGGATGATTGAAAGTGCTAGCTGAGTCCAACTAGACTCTTCATTCCAATCCCTCCACTTCCTGCTTATGTGATCTTGGGACATTCTTCAACTTTTCAGACTCAATGTTTCTTTAGTTGCAAATAAGGATAATTCCCACATCACTAGGGGTCTTAGGAGTGCAATTTAATATGATAATATGAAGATCTAGGCAGTACTGTAAACATAGGAGGCACCCAACAGCCAGGATCACCTTGCTGCACAGGTTGCACACTGCAATGCCGGGGTGTCATTAGCATAGTCTCTGCATAACCACATGCAGCAGCTCGCGTCGATTCCCTTCATCTCCTTTCCCCTGATGAGAGTATGTAAGAGAGAAAGTGAAAAGATTTATAGAGAACAGCAGGGCTACTTGATAACTGCACACTTTGCACAGACGTATTAAAACAGTAAGTGACACTCCTGTTTCCTTTACTTGACAAAAGAGGACCCATTCATCCATCTACTCAAAATTTAATGAATGCTTTCTGTGTGTTAGGCATGCTAGGCCCACAATAGGCTCTTCTGTCCCATTTCTGTAGAGCACAGTCCTTTACACTCTGAGGTCCTGCTGTCCTCATCCCCGAGTGAAAGCAAAAAGTTGTTTCCATCTAAGAGCATATTACTGGCTTCAAGGCACTTACTCTCAAACTCTTAGCCTGTGCCTCTTCCCCAGACCTCACATCAAGCCCCCACTGTGTATCCTATCAATGCTCAGGGGACGGTCCTTTGGTGTTTGGTGACAAGAGAATTTGGGGGTCACAGCAGTATCCCCAGCTAGAGAATCTCAACATCAGGGCAGCGGAAGAATCCAGAGCTGCTTTAACAATCCACCCATCTCATGAGCCTCATCCTCTGCGCTCCGCTTACATCTCCCCTAAAGCTTTCCTCACTGCAGGAGGGGCATGAAGTCAAGACTTTCCTTTTGGACATCAGTCAAATGTGTGAAACCCAGAAATAAACGTTTTAAAAGAAAGCTTCTGTTCTCTGAGTGATAAATTATGAAAATTCCACCTAGACCTGTCTTTCAGGCATAGAAAAATTATATTGTTAATATATATTGTCTTTCATTTTGTCCATGATGCTCAAAATCAAAGATAGGCTATTGCTTTTCATCTTTGTCTCAATTATAATGCACTTATAAGACCGATAATTCTTACCTTTACTATCGGACCTTTAGTTTTCATTTCCACTCGTCTTTACATAACAATTTTAAAATGCGTAAGTACACACTGATGTAAAAAGACAGCGCCCAAACCCAGCTGGTGGCTGGCAGGTAGTACCACCATTCAATTACCCAAAATGTTTCCTTGCCAGCTGATGTACAAGAGTCAAGAGTGGGGCTTGAACGTTGGATGTCTCAGAGGTGACAGCTGCACACTGGTAACTAGCCATCACACTGGAAGACCAACAGAGCGAACTGCTGCATCCGAACTCCAAGTCCATTAGATGGAGTGAGCAGCGAACATCACTAAGGGACCCAGGGGGAAAAGTCAGTAACAGCTTTGGTCTCTCCTATGCATCTACATTCCCTGGGACAACATTGCAGAAATCTACAAGGCCAAAGGGCCGTGGTCAAGGTAGCACCAGCGCTCTGGACCTGTCCCTGCTGCTGTGTGTCTTCATCCGCTACTAGACGGCTCTACATGGCAAGGCTGTCCTCTGCCCGGCATGGTCCAGGAGGTCTCCATCCCTCAAGAAACGCATAATTAAGAAACTCCTCAGCATCCAACCCCTTTCCTACTGCTCTCGCTCCCCAGTGCTCCTGGCTAAGGAGTTGGGACATCACGCAGAAGGCAATGGGAAGCCACTGACAGGCAGTGAGGCAAGACACGACAAGATTAGATTTGCATGTTGAAAAGATAATTCAGGGAGCACTGTATATCCACGCAGTGCTTGGGAGGAAATGCCAGGGCTGAGAACAGAGTCCATGTAAGACCAGAACGAGGTTTCCTCATATCCCACCAAGACGGAACTTTGTCTCTCCACACAGCAAACACTTAGAATTCCCTGGTGGGACACACACAGCACATTTGCTCTTGTTGAGTTGGACACATAGAGGATTGTAGCCAGCCACCATCGATAACATAATTTTCTCTTTTTACCAACCCGTTTTCATCGATGCTCTGCCCCTGCCCCTCCCACATTGCTCTGCCCACCCTAATTTTTCTCACAACGTCCTGACCAAGTAGGAACAGAAGGGAGCCACAGCTAACCTTCAATTCTTTTCTATCACAAAAGTCTGCCCATGTGGCTCACTTTCCCTCTCCCCTGGGTAATACTGAGTGGAAGGGAGTAGAGTGGCGTGGAGAGCACTCTGGACACGAAGTCCAAAACTCTGAATTTCTCTTCTGTTCTGCCTCTTCCTGCCCATGTGACCTGGGCTATGCCTCGGTTCCATCCCCCACTCTGCAGCACTAAGAGTCTATGACTCTGTATCCGGCTCACTGTGCTACTTGCCGGGGCGAGGCAGAAACGAGAGTGACAATCCTTGCGCTCGTGCTACGCTGGAGTCTTCTGAATTGATTTGACTTGGTTATTCCAATGAGTCTCAGCTGGCTTGGGAAGAAGATAAGCATCCTCCCACAATGTGTTGGCCCTTCTCCAGAAGTTATAAGTATGCAAATGACAAAGGTGCTGGTTTATTAGAAGCAAAGAAAGAGCCTCTCTTCCCTGGGCAGCTCCCAGTGGTGGGAATTCCCAATGCCTATAGCACCTGGGCATTCTATTAACGCAAAGGAGCATTCTATTAATGTAAAGGAGCCCATGAATGCTGAGAACTAGGTCACGGGATTTACATAAAGGTAAAGATACTCAGCTCTGGCACACCAGGGATAACCTGGGATAGAAGGTAGAGTGAGGGGCTTTGCCCACACCGAGCTCTAGCAGAGAAGGATGGGGCCTGAACTCTGGCTTTGCTTAGCTCCCTACCTGGTAATTTATCAAACATCCAATGGTGGAATATTATACAGCCATTAAAAATAGTGAAGAGATGTACATCTACTCTTATAGAAAAAAATCTTTATAATATGCTATTAAATAAAAATTGGCCATAAAACATTACATACAATAAAATTCCCTTTTAATTATATACTGTCTATATAAGTTATATAAAATAGCTAATATTTTCTGAGAAATTACCAAATACCAGGCACTGATTTAAGACTTTACACATACTGTCTCATTTGATCTTCCCAAAACACTGTAAGGAAGGTACTATTTTAAATCCAAATTATACAGATGAGAAAATTGAATTAAACAAACTTTAAGTGAATTCCCCAGATAGGAGAGTCAGTAAGTGATGGAGCTACGCTATAAATCCAATTACTCTGAGTCTGGTAACTAGGCTCAACCATCAGGCTATGCTATACAAACCTCTGAAAAGTTTAAAGCAAAATGTTGACAGTGGTTATTTCTTGAAATGGTTATTTTCTTCTTTTAGTTTATCCTTAATATAAACATGAAAATAATGTGCATATATAATGAATTTACCTAATAAATATCTTACATTGTAAAAATAACCAATTGATGGTAATTAGGAGAAAAAATCAGAAAGGTAATCAGAAAGAACAGAATCTGAAAAAAGACTTTTGAAAATCTTTATTTCCGTCTATTGAGATCTTGGAAGCATTTTGCAGGCCACTTTTCAATACTATTCATCTGCCTGTAATCTTTTTAAATACTCCAAAGTTTAATTGTTTAGCTGCTTAATGAAACTGATTCCCTTTGAGATTCTCTAACAAGCTTAATAATGACTTTCAAAAAGAGTGGAGTAACCAGTTAAATGGAATTACATAGGCATGACTATTTGCTGCTATAAGTCAATTGTGATATTCTCAGACTTTGTAATTGGTTGTGCTCTTTCTGACTCTGGGGAAAATGAACATCTCTGACTTCTCAGTTTGTCAGCATAAAAGAAAATCACAGTAAAGCTTTGCTTTCTGATATGTATTTTACTGTGCGATGTTGAAAAACATACACTTTCAAATGCTGAACAGACACTTTTATTAAAGGTCGTGCTGACCACTGGAAAATTAGCTGGTGTCTATAACTCCATTTGTCTTAGCAGTTCAATTCGCCTTACAGTTTCAGGGCACTGGAGTGGGGCGGAGGGAAGCAAAATCAATACGATGCCCAGGGCACAGTCTCTGAATCTGAAGCAGCTCGGCTTCCCTTTGGATGGGAAGTTGACAACTAGTGGATTGTACCAGTGCTGTGACTTTACAGAGCATTAGCATTCGGGGGGTTTCTGTGAAATCCTCCAGTGATCTCCAGGCTCATTAACCAATAGCTATTCCAGGTGAATTCAGGCTTAGGGCTTAGATCTAGCCATCCTTGGGCAGCAAAGTTCTCATTCCTTGGTCCATAGCTTTATTTATCTTTGGAGTTTATTGCCAGAGATAAATAACTCTTGCATATCCTTAAATATGACACTGGGACATGAAATACGAGATTCTCAGTGTTAATTCTCTCCAGCACAGCAATTGCCTTATTAATGCTGGTAGAGATCTGTGTTCCCCAAGAGAGAAGACAACACAATAGTAATACAGTTGCCTCTTTGTGTCTGCAGAGTTTTGGTTCTATAATCCCCCACCAGATACCAAAATCCATAGATGCTCAAGTCCCTGATATAGTGTAGTATATAACCTACATGCATCCTCCAGTATACTTTAAATCATCACTACTTACAATACCTAATACAATGCAAATTTTATGTAGCTATTATACTGTATTATTATGTGCATTATTTTTTATTTTTGAATCTTTTTTTTTTCAAACATTTTCTATCCATGGTTGGCTGAATCCACGGACGTGGAGCCCACAGAGGCAGAGGGTGGGCTGTAGTTACGGTCATAGCTCCACTGCAGCAATCATCAGAGTCTGCCTCATATTGTCCAGGTGTACATGTGGACACAGCTTTAATAACACTGGTAGAGCAACTGTGATGGATTTCTGCTCAGTGCCACATGCCCGCGATACTTGACATACTCTGTGCCCTTAAATCCATCCCCATCACCCAATGAGGAAGGTCCCCTTTTTATCCCCATTTGCTCTGAGAGGTGAAGCCACTTGCCCAAGGTTACAAAAGTTGCAGCAGAGGGGCAGAGGGGAGGTTTGTAGCCACATGTGCCCAAGTCTGAAGCCCCCGTGGGCTCAATCTCTGTGCCCTGTTGTCTCCACGCAGCACAGTTTTCAATGTGGAGAACACTCAGACGAGTGTCCTGCAGCAACAGGGCTGGGAGGGTGGGGGAAGGAGGACCCATCACAGTGGCAAACCCAGGAAGTGTATTTCTATCGAACTGTCCTTCCCCTGACCTCAGCAACCCAATGCCATGCTGGGGGGCGGGGCGCAGGGAGCCACGGGCAGACGGGCACCCTCAACATCGAGAGAGAAGTCCTGCTGCCACCCATAGGAGAGGAACTTCAAACAAGATGACGACTGTCCATTTATTTATTTATTTATTTAGAGACAGAGTCTCGCTCTGTTGCCCAGGCTAGAGTGCCGTGGCGTCAGCCTAGCTCACAGCAACCTCAAACTCCTGGGCTCAAGCAATCCTTCTGCCTCAGCCTCCCAAGTAGCTGGGACTACAGGCATGCGCCACCATGCCCGGCTAATTTTTTCTATATATATTTTTAGTTTGCCAATTAATTTCTTTCTATTTTTAGTAGAGACGGGGTCTCGCTCTTGCTCAGTGCTGGTTTCGAACTCCTGACCTTGAGCGATCCTCTCGCCTCGGCCTCCCAGAGTGCTAGGATTACAGGAGTGAGCCACCGTGCCTGGCCAATGACTATCCTTTCAAATTCTACCACAGATGCCATTTCCTTCCTGCAAAGACTGCATTTGTTTTCAGGGATACCCTTGAGACTTCGCTTAGACAATGACCTTTGCCCAGTCACCCCACAGCGACCTTCTGGCCTCCTCAGAGTGAATTCCGAAAGCGGCGGACAGACCTGAGGTCTGGTGAGAAAAGAATGAGCATCAGCCGGGCTGAGAGGATGACATGAATGAGGCTGAAAGGGCTAAAGACACGCCGGGGCTGGGGCGGGGATGGGCTCCAGAGAGAAGGGAGCATTTGGGAGCATCGGGACAAACCCTGGAGCCTCTGATGTCCCTTCTCGGCCAGATCCTCCCTCCTCGAATGGGAGCTTCCCTTTCACACAGTCCGTCCCCAGCTCCACCAGCGCTGGGCCTTGCCCTTCGAGACCCAGACCGTACAAAGGCAGGATTCAGGGCGAGTGTCTCTGAGGCTGAGTGCGCCCCTTTCCTCAGGTCCCTTGTCCACCAGGTGCACCAACGCCCACCACTGGATCAGACTATCCAGGATCACGGACTCGGTTCATCTTGGTGCCTCCCAAATGTCCATTTAAAGAATGAGGGAGCCCTTAGAATCGTCCTTCTGACTTCGGCTTGGTGTGTAAAACAGTGTCTGCTCACATCTTAGTGGGGATAAGTACATGCTTAACATTTTTAGAAAAGACCTGCCTGTGACTCGGAAGCTATGCAGTTGTTGACAAGAACGTACCTCCGTAAACAATGCAAATCGCAGTCACATCAAAGCTGCCTGTGGATTTTTATTTTCCGTGGCACCGTGCTTCCTCCCGCCTGCCTGAGTGGCAAGCGTGATTCAGCAAGCGCATCAAAGGCCTCCCTCTCTCGTATTCATTTTCGCCAAATATGGCAGAAGTGTTTAGAATTTTTTTCATATTTATGTTGGCTGCAGCGCATTAATCTGAATAGATTCTCCAAAGGAAGATTTCTTTTTCCACGTGCATTTGCTCCAAATGATCATAAGTATTATGAATTGGTTTACAGTAATCACTATGTTTTTCCACATTTTTTTATGGTTAGTCCACATTACAAACTTTTGTTTGGTTTATGGTTTGGGTACACACACACACACAGAGTTTCTCAGTTTCTCACCTTCAAGCAGGAATAATCATTACCTTACAGATGGTGGTTAGGATCAGACAAACTGTAAATAAAGCCCTCTAGCATAATGTCTGGCACCTGTTAATTTAAAATTTTCTGCAAGGAAACTGTATTTTATAATTGACAAAAATGAAAACCAATTTCAAACTTAAATTTTGTTCTTGTTCCACAACTGCCAATTTAACTAATTTTCTAGATCCTAGTGTCTCTGTGTGTGTATGCGCACACACACACACGTACGTGACACAACTTAAATATATTGTGTGTATTATATACATTACTTAAAAGCATCATATGCGTACTTCCTCATAGCTGCTATTTAAGAGGTATCAAATTTACCAGGAGATCATTTTTATAAGTATTTCAACTTATGAGAGTAATTTGCATAAATTGATCATTTAATTAACTAATTAATTAGTCTATCATGGACAGGAAGCAGCAGCATTAGGAAACGGTGTTTATCATTTGCCTGGGGGTCTCTCAGAGTTTGCTGAAATATATCTGATATATACAGTTTTGCTGTAAATACCAGAAGACCACTTCCCATTAGCTTAAACTCAGGTAAACTGCTGGAAGGATCCTAAGGCATGAGCCCCTGAAGTGAAAGAAAAAGTCACATAACTCCGTGTTCAGGAAGGGGAGGAACGAAGTAGGAGGCTCTATGGCCTGAGTTTGTGCATTTTCCTTCCACAGCCTGGACACCACCCGCTGACTCAGCAATCTCTTCCCATGTGCCTTGTCTCTGGACCTCATTCTGGAGGGAGGGTAGTTGAGTAGTCCTGCTTGGGTCAAGTGTCTACACCTGTTCCAATCACCTGTGGCTGAGAGAGCAGGGACACATTACAGAAACACGCGTGCCGGGGCCCATACCCCTGTGTGTGAGTGTGTGCGTGTGTTGTGTATATGTGTTCACCTACGTGTGCAGGGGGTGCAATGGAAGAGAGGGGTGATTCTCAGGGATCTGTCTCTGGACTGACATCCCCCAAGGTCTTCTCCACACATACTTTTGTTCCATAAGGATAGAAATTTCCATTCTTCCTACATTTTTATAATATTGTTTCTAGATCACTTCATCTGGATTTTAGTCTCCTAACCGAAAGCTCATAGGGGAAACGGAAGCGCCCTGCGAGCTTCAACAGTGCCCAGTGATGCTTCATCCCAACTCGGGGAGTTTGTCTCAACAGACAATTCAGCTGGCCAGGGTGGGTGACAGGTTCCACTAACACCCACTAATGGGGCTGCCAAGAATGAATCATGCTCCAAATATGTCCTTTTAGCACAATAATGCTGCCCTCTGACACCAACTTAATAGGTTTTTACCTCTTTGGGAAATAAATTTTCTTCCTCCATGCAGTTGAATTAATATTTGTGAAATGAACACCCACGCCTGCCTGCACACCTGGGCCAGACCCTCTTTGTTGCAGTCTGCTCTCCCCAATTCACTAATCACCTGCACACAGTGAGCCAGAGAAGGTGGGGCTTAGCCCTGACCGGGGGGCAGGGGCCTAGGTGGTAACCCCTGGCCTGCCTTTACTGCCGGTGGAGACTTGGTCAAATGGTACCAACTGTCAGGACGTTTATTTCATGATCTATAGACTGGAATCGGAACCCCCATTTTACTCAAGGAGTTGGGAGAAAGCAGATGGGATAACGTATGTGAATGTACTTAGGATGCTGTAAAGTTCTATGTAAATGTTAAGCGTATTTTCCCTTTTAAAATCTGCCAACCCCGTTCTCTTGGGTGTGTTAAATCACATGCATTCGTGTTTCCAATCAACTAGAGATCCTACTTTCTGTGGACCACATGGCAGAGGAATAAAATCTGTAATTATTTTGTTTGAGCTACTTCTTTCATTTTAGAAACTGTGAAATCTTCAGAGAAAACAAACATTCTGTGATATTCATTCATACCCCTGTGAGAATAATTAGGAGAATCTCATAGGCAACATTATATATAAAATATCCTCAGGAGACTCATTTTTCTACTGGAGCATTAGATAAAGAAAACCACTCCTCCCATCCCTACCCACACCTCATTCCCTCAAGACCCAAAATCCTTATAGTATTATCAGGGTAACTTATATTTTGTTATAAATATCAATATTACTTAGTTATCCAGGTCCTTAAGATTTAAGTGTTATGCATATAGGGTGACAAAAAATGATTAGATATATTCACAACAGATAAATAATTTGTTTTCTTGCAAAAATAGCCTCAAAGCTATAAAAGATCCTTCCCACTCTGAAGATAATTCATGCCTCTTGACCCTTGAAGGAAGTAAAAATTTCTGGCCAGGGGCTTGAGGTGCCTACATGAGTGGCTCACTCATCCGTCCAAGACTGGACCGCCTCACAGCACATCTGAGTGACCGCACAGATTTGCTTAACAAGCCACGTTGGCCAGCAGCTGAAATGTCAAAGACAGGATCACAGATAGCATCAATGGCTACAGAGGGGTCAAGGAAAAGGATTACAAAACCCATCTGATTAGAGAGAAGGTGGCCATTCATGACTTTGGGGAGGTCACTCTAGCAATGGCAGAACAGCAGAATGCAGAAGTCAGAGTGCAAGGATTTAAGGCAGATTTCCGTGCTGCAGAAATATTAATAGAAGCACAGGTATTCATGTGTCTGATTAGATAGGTTAGCAATGAAAGAAAGGGAAGGAATAGGACAATGCCTCAAAAGAGGGATGCATTTATTTTCTTAGTTATATAGTTAAAGCATGTACATGTCTGAGGACCAAAGAGAAGGCGCTAATAAGATCCACCAGTTATAAGCTGTGCAACTCTGGACAAGTTACACGACTTCTCTAAACATTGCGAGCATCTTCTATAAAATAAGGGTAATGATACTATATATTTCATTGGGACATTGTGACATTTAAGTGAAGTAATTATGAAATGCTTAGCTTCACACAGTGCTTGGCACCCATTAAATGACCAATAAATAAGATACCGATTAACAAAGGGACTTAGGAGGAGAAAAAAGAAGAAAGAGGCAGCCAAGGCAGCAACAGCAGAGGGAAGAGGAGGAAAAGATGATACTGACGGACATAGAAAGGAGCCCTGCAGCCAGGGGGAGAAAGGATGGATGTGCAGCAAGAGAGAGATGCTACCAGGTAAAGAGGAGGGTGGGAGAAGGCTCCTGGTGGACTTTTCCAAATCTCCCAGCAAAGGACACGCAGTTTCGCTGAGACAATAGCAGAAAGGGGCGATCAGGAGAGAGAGGAGAGTGTCCAGGACTGCCACTGTGAAACACATGTTAAGACTCCCCAGAGGGGAATACGGAGATTTAGAGGAGCCACGAGAGCCCATCTGAAGAAAGAAGAGAAATGCAGGACCAGGCATCCAGGTGAGCGCAGAGAAGGGCAAGGCAGAGGTCAACCGAAGAAGCGGCGAGGACAGTTTGTCTTTCCGTTGTCCATCTTTCCTTCCTCTTCTCTGCCTTTCCCTTTTCTTATTTCTCCCCCTCTCTTCTTTCTCCTTATCTTCTTCCTTTTCCTCCTTCCCTCCCCTTTTTATTTCTCCTTTAAGAATAAGCAGTAGAAAGAGCTGTTACACATTTCTTTTTCAGTGTTTTCCATTGTCTTGTCAGACTTAAAGAATTGATGTCTATTGGGTAAGCTCTTGTAAAGCACATTGAGCTCTTCTGAAGGAGTTGTAGAGGTGAAAATAATAGCACTAATAAATGCTGCAAGTCTTACAGGATTAACATAATCATATGCAGCCTGAAAATGGACCCCAGAGCCAGAGAAGCTTAGGGTATCAGAAAGCAAAATGTAAATTTAACTGGAAATCTATCCCAGCCTTGAACCTGCATGTACTCTTTACTCTGCTTGGGAGCTCTACTTGTGATTAGGTTATTAAAATGCAATCACTCTCTCTCTTAAGGCTAATAGAAGCAATATAATTTTTTTTAAGCAAGGCATAACAATAAAAGTTAAAATACAGAACATGACTTTGTATTTCATCTAAAATGTCTTTGAATGATTTTATCGATGTATTGAAGCAATGTTTAGTGAAACCTACTATGTGCTGGGCATTGTGCATTTAATGGGGATATAGCCTCATGGTTCCTATAATCATCAGCACTCATAATTTTTAGAAAAACTTCAATTCTGGAGAACATAGAGAAATAACATAAGCTATTGTCTCCCTTCTTAAAATCCAACTTGGGATATTTTAGGGAAAGAAACAAAGGACGTGTGGATGGATCCCAGCACTTAACACCACAATCATGAAAAACCCATGTCTCATCTCCAATGGCTCCCAAAGAAACTCTGACCATTCTATTTTTATTTTTTGAGACAGAGTCTCACTCTGTCACACCCGGCTAGACTACAGTGGCGTGATCATAGCTCACTGCAACCTTAGACTCCTAGGCTCAGGTGATCCTCTTGCCTCAGCCTCCTAAATAGCTGGGACTACAGGCAGGTGCCACCATACCTGGCTAATTGTTCTAATTTTTAGTAGAGCCACAGGGTCTTGCTCTTGCTCAGGTTGGTCTAGAACTCCTGAGCTCAAGCGATCCTCCCGCCTCAGCCTCTCAGAGTGCTAGGATTACAGGTGTGAGCCACTACACCTGGCCTTAATCTGACCATTCTATATTCAAGCCACACTTTAGGGGCTGCTGAATGCAAAATATAAAGACATTCTGGGGATGCAGTTTCCACTATTTTTTTTTCTTTCCTGGACATTAGACTTTGGATTGTCAAAAGACAAATAAAAATTACAACAACTTTAGTTTAAAGATCTTAACTGGCTTGTATTCATGATTTGAGACTCCAGCAGCCCTCAGAACAAGAACAGGTTTAAACAACTCCAGTCAGCAATATGATTAGGCCATATTTATGGACAGAAAATCGAAGTGAGATATAGAGACAGCTTAATTGGCTACAGCTTGATGTCTTGCCTTATTTGAATCAGGGGGCTGCCTATGATTGACGGTTACAGCTTAGCTGCTGTAACCAACTACAGCTCAGCTGTTTACAAGAGTATACTCCTAAGTTAATTAGTTTCATTTAGCATGAGTGACTCCATATTGGTTCAGTCTATTGGGCACAGTACAGGAACCTAGTCCAAATCAATGGCCTCCTATAAATTTTATTTAACATTTTAAATAATATGGAATATTGTTTCCTCTACTTTTTCTTTCTCTACTGGACATTAGATTTTAGACTATAAACCATCCTGGGGACACATCCACGTCTTTGGTGTTTGAGCCTGGCTCATTGACTAAGAGTAGATGATTCATTAGCTAGAATGGTGTAAGTTCCACTCTCTGCCAACCACTTCCTTTCATCTCTCCAGTTGCCTGCCCTTTTCTCTAACCGGCTTTTATATGAAGCTTTTTATCTGAATTCAATCCATTGGTCCTCCTCTAATTAGCCAAAAGTATCTCATTATCAGCCCATGCTTGGTCAATTATCTGATTACCCGCAGTATCAATCAACAAGACATCTCCTCTGATTTAATTTGCAAGCTCACAGCACTGGGATGTCATGTGGTCCTTTTCTGTCAGGCATTTATTAAGAGGAGAGGATTTATTGCCCTCTCAGTTGATATTTCCTCCATCAATACCAGCTTCTCGTTACAGTTGGTCAAACCTCCGTTGTGATACTTCCTCTAGCCTGGACTTCCACTTCCAAATGTATTTCGTACTCCAGGGGGACTTGGTGGTATCACCAGCCTCCACACAACAACCTGAGGAATCACACGAGAATGTTCTTGCCGTAACAGACTGTGGGAAGAGGATGGGAGGCTTTTCAAAATCTCCTTTGTGCTTTTGGTTGACAGAATTTAATAACTACTCTCAGCTAGGATCACAATCAGACTCTGAATTAATGTTTCTTTACAAAAATGACTTGGCCAAATTTCTTGGGATCCATAACTTTTTTTTTCCAGTGAGGGCAGTAATTGGATGGGGTTGTATCTTAAAGGAAGAGATTTTTATCAAAATGTGTTTCTCCGTCTATTCCTTCAACTTTTGCCGAGCGTCTCTCATAGTCAAGGCTTACGTCAGGCGTCAGGGATACAGAGGAGAAGAGACATTAGTAGGCGAGGATGGCTCAGGCACCTGCCTGAGAAAAGACAGTGATGGACTCCCTGAAACTCTTCCAACATGTGAGACCTCTCGTTTTTCATTCTGACGATGCTTTGTAAAAAGGGTCAAAACAAAGCTATGCCTCCTCTTGGAAAAATTCCCTGAGCAGACATAATGCTTAATTTCTCAGGATATGTGCTCTGCTTATCTTATCTTATTATGACTCAAGAACACCAACAGGTGTTTAATTCAGACCCTGAATAGAACATATTATTTGAACTCTCTGCTTCTCAGCAGAGGTACAGGGAGCAAATCAGCCAAGTTCAAACAAGAAACCATGACATTATTTTAGGCATTCAATTTTTCTATTCATTTTCTTGTTAAATATACTTCTGTGTGTACTTTAGGAGAAAAGTATCTATAGGATAGCTATTAAATTGCCCTTCTGCCTTTCCAGATTAGATGAGTAATGCTTTGACTAATAATAATGTGTGATGCTCTTCCATCCTCTGAGGGGGAAAATGTGAAATTCTAAAAGCAAGAGACAAAACGCCACTTTTCAGGCATGAGGCAAACTTCAAGGACTTGCTGAAGCCCCCTGTTTGCAGCTAGTGTGACTCATCTGGGGTCCTGCAGTTAGAATTGGAAGCTGCCTTGAAATGCTCCACATCCACTAATGGTGGGGCTATGAATAGGTACATCCACTTTGGAAGAAGAGTTTGGCATTTCTGTTAAATCTGAGGATATGAAGACCTTACCTAATGACCCAGAAACTCTATCACAGACAAATACCCTAGAGAAGCAACTACACAAATAGACCCAGTATATAGGAATGATTCTCACAGCAAAATGCAAACCACCTGAATGTCCATCAAGCCATAGATGGTAGAATGGATAAGTTGTCATAGTTACATAATGGAATACTATGGCAATCAGAAGAGTAAACTATAACTATCCACACCTACATGAATGAATTCCACAAATAGGATGTTGAAAGACACACGTCAAAAAATAAATAAATAAATGACTCCATATATGGTAGGACTCCATTCACATCGAGTTCTAAAACAAGCAAACTAAGCCATATTGTTATAGATGCATAGGAAGGTATTAAAACTATGAAGAATGGCCTTTATCAAAAAGTCCCCAAACAATAAATGTTGGCATGGATGCA